>JAXQQM020092600.1:0-101180 GCA_034641835.2 Pinus albicaulis
CCTGTTGTGTAACCAGCTCCAAAAATAGAAGAAAAGAGATATGAACGCCTTAGAAATAAGCCACTTCCAGGGGGCAACCTCCAATACATTACATAAATGAACAATTCTTGGATGATACAATTTACAAAACCTCCTTTCTATATATAGGAGTCCATGGGGCCATAATGTAATCCTAGTGGGGCCACAATGTAATCCTAGCCGACCTAACAATAATAATTTAAGGGAACAATAATAACAATATGGGGGTTACAAGGGTGCAATAATAACAATAAGGGGGTTACACTAACAACAATAAGGGACTATACTAGTAATATAGGGACCTAATATGCCCCTCTCCTTCAAAAAAGTGTTGTCCTCAATGCTTGAGTAGCTCTGGGTGCTTCTGTATAAAATTCTCATCCTCCCATGTAGAATCTTCAGTGGGTAAGTTCTTCCACTTGATGAGATACTCTGAAATTGATCGATTCCGTAGTTGTCAAGTTCTTATTTCCGTGACCGCTTCAGGTTCCAATATGATTTTTCCTTCCTCATCAAGTTCTGGCAATATTGTTTGAACTGGAAGATTTTCACCTATAACCTTCTTTAAGCATGAAACATGGAAAACTGGATGTACTCGTGAAGAAGCGGGAAGCTCCAATTTGTATGCCATAGTACCAATCTTTTGCAACACCTTGTAAGGACCATAGTACTTTGGCGATAATTTATTATCCTTCTTAGCTTGCTTGAGGGACATTTGTTTATATGGTTATAGCCGTAAAAATACCCAATCTCCTACATCAAAACTTCTCTCGCTGCGATGTTGATCTGCCTGTTGTTTCATTCGATTTTGTGCCAAATTCAGGTTATCCTTTAAGAGTTGGAGAACTTCTTGCTGATGCTCGATGTGATCTTCAACTGCTTGAACCTTCGAATTTTCCCTTAAAGATGATGTGATCGATGGTGGATGATATCCATAAAGTGCCATAAATGGGGTCATTTTTGCTGCAGTATGGAAGGAAGTGTTATACCACCATTCAGCGAGAGGTAACCACTTGACCCATTGTGTTTGTTTATCAAATACAAAAAAACGAAGATATCCTTCCAAACATTTATTTACTATCTCTGTTTGACCATCAGATTGAGGATGATAAGATGAGCTATGAGCTAATTGAGTACCCAAACAAGAAAATAACTCCGTCCAAAAATTTTCCGTAAAAATGGGATCTCTGTCGCTCACAATAACCCTTGGGCTTCCATGTAGCTTTTGAATTCTGTCCACAAATGTAGTAGCAACTGTACTTGCTTTAAATGGATGAGATAATGCACAAAAGTGTGCATACTTGGTAAGTCTATCAGCTACCACCATGATGACATTCTTTCCTTCGGACTTAGGTAAACCTGTGATAAAATCCATTGAAATCTCCTCCCAACGTTGACTTGGAATGGATAAAGGTTGTAGAAGTCCGGGGGTCTTAATTGTCTCCACTTTATTCTGCTGGCAAACCAAACATTCCGCCACAAACTTTTGAATATCAGATTTAAGGCCATCCCAAAAAAAATCTTTCTTCATCCTGTGGTAAGTTTTTAAAAATCCTGAGTGTCCTCCTAAAGGAGAAGTGTGCAATTCCAGAAGAATCTTTTGTTTTAGTTGGGAATTCTTAAAAAGATATAAGCGATCTTTGTACCATAAGGAATCATTTTTCCAACTAAATGTATCAGATGTACTAGGATCTTGCTGCAACTTTTGAATGAGTGTCCATACATCTTTGTCCTTCTTCCATTCATCTCTTGCTTCGGTTATCTAATCCGGTTGGATAATAGAAATGGCACAAAGCAATGCTTCCACCTCTTCATTCTTTCTTGAGAGTGCATCTGCAACAACATTAAGCTTTCCTTTTTTGTAGATTATTTCAAAGTCATAACCCAACATCTTTTTGACCCATTTTTGCTGCTCTTCTGAAGATAGTCTTTGTTCCAAAAAGTGTTTAAGACTATTATGATCAGTTTTTACCTTGAAGTGTCTTCCCATTAGGTAAGATCACCATTTCTTTAGAGCATGCAGTATTGCTAACATTTCCTTCTCACAAATAGGTTTTTGTAAATAGTTTCCTTTGATTGGACGACTTTCAAAAGCAATGGGTCTTCCTTCCTGCATTAAAACTGCACCAATTCCATTTCCTGAGGCATCACATTCCACAATAAAGGTTTTTGTGAAGTCTGGCGTAGCTAAGACTGGTGCTAGGCACATTGCCTCTTTAAGATGTTCAAAGGCCTTAGTTGCTTCAGGAGTCCATGAAAATGCATCTTTCTTCAACAATGTTGTTAGAGGTGCTGCTATTCTCCCATAATTCTTAACAAACTTGCGATAATAGCCTGTTAACCCGAGAAATCCTCGCAACTGCTTTATTGTCTTGGGGACTTTCCATTCCTTAATGGCTTTAATTTTGTTAGGGTCTACTTTAACACCCTCGTGAGATATAATATGACCGAGATATTCCACCTCTTGTACTCCAAAGAAACATTTGGATGTTTTTGCATATAATTGTTTCTCCTGCAATAGTTTGAGCACCCTGTCAACATGTTCAACATGATCCTTCCAAGACTTGCTGTAGATTAGTATATCATCGAAAAATACTAGCACAAATTTTCTAAGGAAGGGTTTGAAAATGGAATTCATCAACCCTTGAAATGTAGAAGGTGCATTGGTAAGGCCAAAGGCATGACCAAAAATTCATAATGACCCTCATGAGTTCGAAATGTTGTTTTTGGAATATCTTCAGTCTTCATTCTAATTTGATGATATCCTGAACGAAGATCCAACTTGGTAAAATAAATTGCTCCATATAATTCATCCAATAATTCATCAATCATAGGAATGGGAAATTTGTCTTTAATGGTGAGCTTATTGAGCTCCCTATAATCCGGACACATTCGCCATGATCCATCCTTCTTGTGTACCAATACTACAGGAGCAGAGAAAGAACTTTGACTATGTTGAATTATACTCGCCTCTAACATTTCTGCAATCATACGTTCAATTTCGCTCTTTTGGAAGTAAGGATATCTATAAGGCCTGATGTTTGGAGGAACACTTCCTGGAATCAAATGAATAGCATGATCATGATCACGAATAGGTGGGAGTCCTTTGGGAGTTTCACACACCTTGGAATGATTGTCCAAGACTTGTTGGAGATCTGCAGAAATAGATGATTTTGATGTCGGAACTTCTAGTGAGCATAATTGTGCAATTACGCCTCGTTGTTCTTTATTTAGAAGCTTTGTCATGACATAAGAGCTTATTATCCTTCCTGGCTTCCCTTCAATACCCTGTAATTCGACTTCCTTTCCTTCTGAAAAAAAATTCAAGAAAATTTCTTGAAAATTAAAAGCTACCGTCCCCAAAGATTGTAACCATTGTACTCCTAGTACAACATCAGCACCTCCCATAGGAATGGAAAGCATTGGACTAGTCAATACATATTCCCCCATGGTTAGCTTGATATTATGGCATTTCCCAGAGCAATTTATAGTTCCTTCATTTGCAACCATCACTTGACATTCTGGTGCTGGGTATAGGAAACAATTTAATTCCTTGGCTACCTTACAATGAATAAAATTATGGGTGCTACCTGAATCAATCAACACTATTACCCTTTTCTTCTTGATCTGTCCTACTATATTGAGAGTTTGAGGAGTGGTAATTCTGGCCATTGCATTACATGATATGGTCGGATTCATTTTTTCCTCTTCTATGGCTGGTTCCTGGTGTATATCCTCTTCTTTTTCATTTTCTTCTTCTTCTTCACAATCTATGTAAAATAATTTCTTTTCAGCACACTTATGACCTTTAGTGTATTTGCTATCACAACTGTAGCTAAGCCCTTTTGCTCTTTTTTCTTCCAATTGTTGTGGTGTCAACCTTGTAGGTTGTGGAAATCTAGGCGTAGCAACACTTCCTTCTTTATAGAATTGAGTGGTAGGCTTCCTTGTTGCCATAATTTTACATTCAACTTTTCTTGCCAACCTGAATGCCTTCTCCAATGAATCGGGTTCCAAAACGCGAACTTCATGTTGGATGTTATCCTTTAAAGTGCCTAGGAAGAGATCAATCCTGTGTTCCTCTGTAAGATCAGTTACCCTTATATTCAATTTTGGGAAGTCCTCAATGTGCTGCCCCACTAAACCCTTTTGTTTGAGATTTATCAATTGGGTAAAGAAGGTGTTGCTCTTTGTATCCTCATAATGTGCTATCATTTCCTCCGTAAAAATTAACCAAGTGACAATTTTTTTACGGGAGCAAAGCCATTGATACCATAAAAATGTATTTTGTTCTAAATGTAAAGTTGCAATGCGTACCTTTTGTGTGTTTTTTACATTATGGAGATCAAAATATTGCTCCATCTGTAGTATCCATGTTACAGGATCCTTTCCATCAAACTTCCTCATATTCATCTTTGGAATATGGTGGTTCTTCCCGCCAACATTAGAGTTTATGAAATCACAATTAACATTTATTTTGTTCTCATCATGAGGTTCTTCTACTATCTTTTCACCATTAGGAAACATTTCTTGTATAAACTTTGTCAAACCTTCCATGTCTGCTTTTAGAAAATTCTTCATGTTTTCCATTTTCTCATCGATCTTAGCTTCCATGTCATCAATCTTAGCTTCCATGCCCAGTTCCATGCCATCCATATTAGCTTCCAAACCAATCATATTAGCTTCCATGCCTTTCTTCAAACCATCCATCTTAGTTTCCATGCCTTTCTTCAAAACTTCCATTTCATTTTTTGTTGTTCTTTGCGAGAGTGAAATTTGTTGTTGCACTTGCTCTTGTAATTTTGATAGATCATGTTGCAATTCTTCATCTTCATGAGTCATGGTAGAGCCTTCTAAAGGCTTAATGGGTGTTGAATTCTTTTTAGGCGCCATTTTAGAATCCAATATTGATACCTTTTACTTGCTTTGAGGAGCTCGATATTGAAATTGAATTATCTCTGTAATTAAAAATCTTAAATATCTAAAATTCAGCTCTTTAGTAGCCCTCTGAAGCTTCTTTCAAATGCCATAGGTCTGATCTAATTTTGATTTTCCAAGACAAAGTTGTGTCCAATCTCCCACAATGACCTTATTTTGGACTGGTTCAGTAGAGCACACTTGTAGGACTTGCCACGTGCCACTATTTTATCCTTTGTCTCTTAAATTGATAGCCAAGAAACTAAAGTCCGTGTACTTGTGACCACGTTTTACGTCACTCAAATCCACTGCCCAGAGAAAGAGTTATTGAAATTTTCCCACGATCACCTCTTTGAGATGCAATTCAGGAGCCTGAAAAATCACTACCTTCCAAAGATCATATCTCCAAAAGTACTGCGAACCAAGCTCTGAAATTTTTTGAAGAATTTTCCCAGGATTTCAGCTTCACAGCCTATGAATTTCAGATTCTGAACCTTCGTAGAAAAAAATTTATAGCGAACATTCCATGATGACCTGTTTAGGAGCTTGAAAAAAGACCTAACTTCCACAGCTGATATCTCTGAAAATATTACGAACTAAGCTCTGAAATTTTTACACAATCTTCCGCAGGATTTCAGCTTCATACCCTCAAAATTTCAGCTTCTGAAACTTCGTATAAAAAAATTTATAGCGAAACTGCCACAATGACCTGTTTGGAGCAGCGAAACCCTAGAATCCCAAGCTCTGATACCAAATGTTGTGTAACCAGCTCCAAAAATAGAAGAAAAGAGATATTAACGCCTTATAAATAAGCCACTCGAGGGGGAATCCTCCAATACATTACATAAATGAACAATTCTTGGATGATACAATTTACAAAACCTCCTTTCTATATATAGGAGTCCATGCGGCCATAATGTAATCCTAGTAGGCCACAATGTAATCCTAGCCGACCTAACAATAATAATTTAAGGGCACAATAATAACAAAATGGGGGTTACAAGGGTACAATAATAACAATAAGGGGGTTACACTATCAACAATAAGGGACTATACTAGTAATATAGGGACCTAACAGAACCTCTCATGCCAGAGGACACCAAGCAATTAGATCTCATGCACCCCGAAAGGAATTAAATTGAATTCTCCATAATTAGCCCAACATAACTCAAAACCAAAATAATAAATATTAAGTAAGGAAGGATAAGGTTTAAACCTGCTATTTTTAACCCTCTTCAACATAACCGAGATAATCTCTACCATTGAATAGCGGCTGGAACCACCTACAATAATTAACCTCGGCCATAGAAAAACCCACGATGATTTTTTGGATAGAAGCTCTTTGTAACATGGTTTTTGTGTTTGAAATTCAAAAAAAATTGTATTTGAGCTTCTATTCTTTTCAAATGTAGAGGATCAAATTAATTGCATGCATGTCCAAGCTCTAGCATTCCAAAACCAGATGTAGGAACCCTAGACTTAGATAAAATTTGAAGGTCGTGCCATTTTTAGATGATTTTTCTCCTAAGACTAGACCAATATTAATAAAGAACTGAGGAAATAATCCCACCAATGAAAATGAGGATAACTAGACCCAATACAATTTCTAAACATTAAATGTTTGATACACATGATGAATTGGTGGAAGAAGATTGTCCATTATATGAACTGTTCTATTAAGTTTGGATGCACTACATGGGGTTGGTTCACCGCACCACCTCCCAATTAAAAGTTGTGTGAGGCGAAAAGGTGGCAGGTGTCCCCCTAACCTTTAATGCCACTTGGTTCATCATTCCAATCGATGGATACAACCCTATTTACTAGTCATACATAAAAGTAACACATTTTTTTTCTAGAAAAGAAATGTTTATTAGTTAATATGTAATGAGAACCATATTTCCACAATTACAATCACATTAGACTACTGACTAGAAAACCTTTTTTCCTGACATAATAACTCACAAACCATATCATCCAAGGTAAGTTAGAGTTTCCTCTAATGGGCCCACCCACAAGGTTTGAACTGGTGATATTTACGAACTAGTAACCTCACAGACGACTCAATCACCAACCAATCCTCTCTCCATTTTATTAGTTAAATTTATTATTGCTGTATATGTTTATAAATTGTATTTTTAAAATATTATGGTTATATTTTATTAAAATTTATTTTAATGTAATATACATATTATGATTTCTTTTAAAAAATTATATATAATTTTATTAAAAAAGATAAAATTACACTACACTAATTTAAACTCATAAATTAATTTTATTATTTAATTACTTTTAATTAAATAAAAATTATATTTTTAATAGACGTCGTATACCTAGGCGTAGGAATTTCCCGGACTATCGAAAGTGGTTGAAATACGAAAAAAAAATAAATTCAAGAATTCTCATAGTAATAGTATTTGAATCATTTTTTTGATTGTCGAAATTTATTTAGCACCATCAAAAATATCTTAGGCACCCAAAATCTTGAAACTTGATAGCTATAACCTAGATTTACAAAAATTCATGCCAGATTTTATCAAAATCATGCCATAATTTTGATAAATTTTTAGAGAAAATTTTCACGTTGGTTAGACTACAAATTTTTAGTATAACCTAAGCTTCTGTTACATCTTTCACACCTCAAAATGTTTTAATAACATTAAATTATTTTATTTTCAATTGAAATCAAAATAATTAATTAATATATACACACATCCCATAAAATAAAATGGCCCTTCCTACACAAGATTATAACCTATTATAATGGCCCAAAAATAAATGCATTTCTTTTCCAAATAAAGTGTGTTATGGTAACATTAAACATCAAAATAGTTAATAAATATATATACATCACGTAAACTAAAATGCCCCTTCCTATACAAGATTGTGGTCATGTGTAGGTCTGGTGACTAAGGGTCGGGGATTGTGCCCGAGCCCTCGTCGTTGGCATCAAGGTCATGCGAGGTGTAGGTGACTTGGGGTCGGGGTTGACCGTCTAGCCCCTCCTCCAAAAGGGTGACAAATGAAAAATTAAATGGTGTCGGTGGCCTTAGGGGTTAAGAAACACCGCACATAGGAGATAGTAAGGTGTGGTGGTTGGATGAGGGAGGTAGTCGATTCAAGCCTATCTGATTTTATACGATCCCTTAACAAAATTATAACCAACCATGAGGTGACACATGGCAGTGTCTGGTTGGGAAATGTGACATCCCCTCAGTGGACCACCACAAAAAAATCCGACCAATAAAAATAAGCCATTATTCCCTGTACAAAGATGCCACTTGGCAGGCGAATATTGGTCCATACGCACCTAGTAGGATTGCTGACATCAACGGTACGACTTCCCAGTCAATAGCCCAATCAACAACCTACAAATTTTTTAGCTATTGAGAAAAACAATCAGAACATCATAAATTTGTCATACAATGTCTAATTGAGGTGAAACAAGTGTCGCTGGAATAAGAATGACAAACACTACGACTTGATGGTGGTTTCTAAAGATTTTATGCACTTTTAATTTTGAGTTAAATTTTGATCACCAGATCACACATGTTGTCTATGGAGAGGATTAAGGCCATCAATATATTAAAACATGTAATAATTTAACCCACGTTATTTTATTTTTTTGTAAGTTAGTTTTTTCTATCGCCTAAAAAAATCATATTATATCATTCCATAAATCTCAGATCAACACAATTCATACCATTATCAGTCTCAATCTGTCATGAGGGAAAATAGATATGTTGATGGATAATATAATGACATGAATCAAAATAACAATTCTAATACAATGAGTGAGTAAAAATAATAACGATAGATCATCATTTAAAAATAGAAAACCAAAGAAATTCATGACAAGTGATGAAGAATCCGATGAGGTGACTAAAGAAAGACCTTGCACACTAGTACTGGCAGGAGAAGAATACTTGAGATCGCATTGATGATGAATTTCCACATGAGTGAGATGAACATCTAATGTAGCCAAATACAAAATTTGATTACGTTGCACCCTTTTTATCCTCTTTAGTGAAGAAATAATGCCATTTTTATCTTCATGTTTCTCTTTCACGACACTTCCCAAAATAATATTTAACTGCTAATAGAGGATGATAGAATTTAACTAGTGGTTCCTTCTTTCCCTAATATGACCTAGGTGAATAAGCCAATTGGATAGTTCCTCAACTTAGAGTGAGAATATTCTTGGCAGTCATTAGTAGCATAGGATTATAGCTACTAAATTTCTTCATGAATATTTAGAGGAGTGATAAAATGAAAAATGGTTGTAGCTTCCTAAGATTGAGCTTGAGCACATTCATGATCTTGCTAGACTCTAACCCGAACACCCATGTAGCTACGCATTTGTTTTCATGGCATATTATTGTAATGGGAAAGGAACATAAGTATGAAAATGAAAAAAATGAGAGTTAGGTGAATTAAAATTAGTTTGAAACCAAAGGCAAACCTAGAGAAACTGTGGAATTAGGGTTACCTAATCCTACCAGAAAAGAGATTCCCATACACCATAATCACAAACAACCGCTTCCAAATAGAGATCCTCTCCTTCCAGAGGAAACAAAACAATTTGACCTGGTCCACCCCAAAAGAAATTAAATTGAATTATGTAAGATCCCAAACCTTAATAATTTATTCAAATCTAGCACATTTCTAATGTTCTCAATAAAATTACATTCAGTAAAAACCATGAACATAGAAGGGATATGGAAATGCAGCCTTTTATTTATATCATTAGTTGAAAATAGAATACATGCCCATACAATAAATTTAAGCTCCTATAGATGGCATGCTTAGCTGCTCCTTAAAGCAAAAAACAAACAATGAAACACAATCGTGGACCCTGGATGGATCCACTAGACAAATTCACCATGGGGTTTTCATCCCGAGATCAATGTTAGAACTGGCCAGACCAAGTTCTCAACCCAAACATAATAAGATAGATAAAACCATAATTATTCTAAATTCCTAACTTCTCTCCCCTTTTATAGGCTTTATGGACTTTCTAGAGACGTTATTTTATTATTTTTCTTGGAAACCAACAACAAATACCATGGGTCAATACCATGGGAAAATACCACGGTAAGTACCATCGATCGATTCTATCTACTTCAACTGGATCAAGAAAGGGAATATTACAAATCCTCCCGCCCAAAGATTTCTTGTCATCAAGCAATCCACTTCTATCCACAACAGAAGCATTTGTACATTGATACCAGGATCTGATACAATCTGATGTGCCCTCCATGTTGAATGGTCCTCAATGGATCCTTCGATACGTGGATCCAAAACAATCCTCTGAATAATTAATTTTTGAATGGATTCTCGTGGATCCCAATACCACCTAAATCCTAGGACCTTTGGGTTATGTTACCATTTCAACTCTCCATCGCTACCCACACCAAGTGGTCCAAGTTGTAGTTTTCCTTTGGCTATGGGTATCCTCCAAATAATCAACCCATCAATAGAATACCAACTCATAATCTCTCGCCAATCCATACTTGGGAAAGAATGAATATCTCCATATCTACTATGTTGATGTTTTTTGATGCTCGATTCATGCTGCTCTACTTGGTTACCCAACATGATGTATTTGGAGAACTCTTCCCTGCTCTTTCCAATGTATAAATGTGGGATGTTGGTGTTGCAAGCTTTCTCTATGTATTCCTATAAAGGGCTGCTCTGGAACTCCCAATCTTACTCCTCTTGCTGCCTTATGAGGGATTTGATTCATTCCTCAACACTAGACAAATTGGTCTTTGATTCGACAGATACCCCTATGAGTTCCTCAATTTTTTTGTTCTCATGTAAGGTAGTGTCTCGGACTTTCTAGACCTTCTGCTTCAACAACATAAGATCTGTATTGAAATTCTTGATTATTTCTCGAAAGTCTTCTACTGGAAATTCTAGTGCCGTGTTGACTGTCTCTGTATCTATTTGCACTCAATGCCCAACAACCACATCTTAAACTTGAGCCTTTGACCAACTCTCTGGGAATGGTCCATTTTGCACATTATGTTTTTCATGTTGCTCCTCGTGATCATACTCATCATGCTGGTCCACTATGGCTAGATCCTCACTCAAATCTCCCAGGTCTCCTTCATTTGTGGAGACAATATGTTGATCCCTTTAAAGTGTCGAACATAGATGCATTGGTGGAATTTTATGTATACTTGACTGTTCATATTATTCATGGATATTCTCCTGGGGATCTACGAACTCTATTGCATAGGAATCAACCTCATCAATGGAATTAGGTAGAATTTCGTCATGCACTTCCAAATGTTTGTCATCCTGCCAACCTACCTGAATAATGTCACGATTTTGCTCACCATCTTGAAGATCAATAGACCCATCTACAAAATATTCCCGATGATTTGAAGTAATCTCCTCTTATTCTGTATTTTTTTCCTTCTTCTTATCACCTAGACAGGAATGGTTAAGGGCCCAAGGTCCCTTGTAGATAAAGCATAGTCCTCTCCTCCTTAGTTCATTATTGCTGCAGATTTTGTTCTTGCTTTGATTATCATTTTTGTCTATGGAGATATGGCTACTTAAAGGACCATATAGCCTCACTATTACATCAAGGATTTTCTGGTTTCTTTTTCGAAATTTCTTCAAGATGATCCATCTTCACATAGAAATACAAACAAATATACAAAAATGTATTATGCTTTCTCAAATTTTGATTTTGGCCCTCATGAAACTAGGTTAAGTTGGTGCCAGCAAAAGTATATAAATAACACAACCTCTTCAAATAATATTTCAGCACTTGATTTGGAGACTTGCTGCCCAAATACATGTTCCTTTTTTCATAAGACAATATTTTGATTTCAATGTATGTGTAAGCTCATCTCATGATGGCACACTTTATCAGGCCCAGAAATGATGCCCTATGAAGGAATACGCTTAACAACATTGTATCAAAGATTTGTTTTCTTAATTAAATCCTTAAAACTCCCAAACTAAACTCAAATTTATGTTCCATCCCTTTTCTTTATAAATTAAACCTCTAAAAAAAATATCAACCCCTGTCATAATTTTCAAAATTATAAAATTGGCTTAAAATTGTGAGTCAAATCCATTTACCCACTTTCATGCTCCAAATACATCTCTTGATTAAGAAAAATTCAACTTTGTTCTCAATGTTGTTGGCTGAACGAATCCTCCTCCTTGACTGTCCAAAAGATCAGATCAGGTTAGATCAATTTCTGCTCCTTTTGCAACGAACAAATTCTTCTTTCAATCAACTAAAAAATAAAACCAACTATGGTGATACTCAATACCACTGAAGATCGTGATGTCTGCTAGGGTGAGAATAAATCCCATCGAAGTTTCCTGCATAAAACCCTCAGGCTGGCAAGATGCACAACTCTGATACCACTGTAAGATCCCAGACATTAATAATTTAGTCAGATCTAGCACATTTCTAATGTTCTCAATAAAATTACATTCAGTAAAAACCATGAACATAGACGGGATCTAGAAATGCAACCTTTTATTTATATTATTATTTGAAAATAGAATACATGCCCATACAATAAATTAAAGGTCTTGCAAATGTCATGCTTGGCTTCTCCTTAAAACAAAAAGCAAACACTAAATCACAATCATGGACTGTGGATGGATCCACCAGACAAATTCACCACGAGTTTTTTGTCCAGAGATCAATGTTAGAACTGAACATACCAAGTTCTCAACACAAACATAATAAGATAGATAAAACTAGAATGCTTCTAAATGCCTAGCTTCTGTCCCCTTTTATAGGCTTGATGGACTTTCTGGAGACCTTATTTTATTATTTTTCTTGGAAACCAACAACAAGTACCATGGGTAAATACCATGGGAAAATACCACGGTAAGTACCATGGATCGATTCTATCCACTTTGACTTGATCAAGAAAGGGTATATTACAAACCATAATTACCCCAACATAGCTCAAAACCAGAACAATAAATAGTAGGAAATGAAGGATAAGGTTGAAACCTACCATTTTTAACCCTCTTCAATATATCTGCGATAATCTCTACCATTGAATACCAGGTGGCACCACCTACAATAATTAACCTTGGCCCTAGAACAATCCATGATGTTTCTTTGCATATAAGCTCTTCGTAACCTGGTTTTTGTGTTGGAAATACAATGACCTTTTCATTTGAGTTTCTATTCCTTTAAGACACAGAGGACGAAATTAATTTCATGTATGTCCAAGTGCTGACATTCTAAAACCAGAGGTAGGTGCCCTAGACTTAGAGTTTTCTCCCAGCACGGGACCAATATTTATAAAGAACCAAGGAAATAATCCTACCAATGACAGTGAGGATAAGTAGATCCAATATAAATTCCAAACATCAAATGTTTGATACATATGATAAATTGGCGGAAGAAGAATGTTGATCATATGAAGTGTTCTATTAACATGCACTACATGGGGTTGGTTCAACACACCACCTCCCAATTAAAAGTTGTGTGATTCGATTGGGTGGTGGGTGTGTCCCTAACCTTTAATGGCACGTGGTTCATCATCCAAATCAAGGGATATAACCCTATTCATTACTCACACATAAAAGTTACAAAATTTTTTCCTAGAAAAAATATATTTATTGGTTAATATATAACAGGAACCATATAGCCACAATGAAAATCACATCACACTACTACCTAGAAAACCTTTTGGCTCACCATAATAGTGTGCAAAGCATACCAACCAAGGTAAGTTAGATTTACCTCTAATGGGCTTGCTCACAAAGTTTGAACTTGTGACCTTTACAAACTAGGATCCTCACAAACCACTCAATCACCAACACCCCTCTCTCCATTTAATTAGTTAATTTTATCAAAGTTTTAAATGTTTATAATTTATATTTTTGAAATATTATGGTTATGAAAAGGTCTGAACTAGCGACCTTTAGGAACTAGTACCATCAAACAACCCCTCTCTCCATTTTATTAGTTGAATTTATTAAAGTTTTATATGTTTTTTTTTTTCCACAGAAAAAAAATCAGTAAATTTTTATTATAAAAATGAAAATTTACATGGAGCAGATGCATTTAAGCATTTCAGACAACTGCCCAAAGGGCTCATGTGCTTTGGCACACAAATCATCGTAGCAAGGCTACCATTGCAAAAGAGATAAAAGAGGAAGAGAGAGAGAAAAAAGAGAGAAGAGTCGAGAGAGAAGGCCAGAGAAAAACTAGATGGCCCATAAAAAAAACCATTGCTGCCAGAGAGTGAGTAACTATCTCACAACTCAGGTTTTCCTCCCCTTCTTCTTCTCGACCTTTTACCACTCGCTCTGGAGAGGAACAGTCGTTACAAGGATTAACTGATTTTCTGTTATCTGGGTTCCTGTATCCTTGTTTGAATCTAAAGTATTCGAGGAGTGATGTCGTTTGACTCCTCCGGTACCCATGTCCTCGCTAGTCCTTTATGAATGATTCTGGTGATGTTGACGGTCCTTTTGGCCTGATATTTCTTTCCTTTGGATTTCTTTTCCTTGAGTAGTCTCAATATTTCCGGTAGGAGTGGGATCCTCCTATGCTTCAGATTCTTCCTCCTCTGAATCCGGAGGGGGATATTGCCACCCTTTTCTCCGTTTCCCTTTCTGTTTTTTTTATTGTTTGCTTTCTTTGCTTCTAGACATGTGCTTTGTAAGTGTTCTGTCATCCTACAAATTCTGCATCTGAATGCAGTGTTTTCATAATCTAATCCCTGCAGCCAGTTCTGTTGCTTGTAGGAAAGCATAATATTTTCCGGCAGTCCTTTACTTAGATCTACCTCAACGCAGATCCGTGCAAAGGTGTAGATCCTCTCCTCAATTCTTTCTGTATCAGTTTTGATGTATTTCCCAATACTGTTTCCAATTCCCTCCAGGACCTGATCACTCTAGAAGTGGAGAGGGAGATTGTATAGGCGGACCCATATCGGCATTCTGGCGACTGTCATGGTGTTTGGGTCAAAATTTGGAAACCATGGGGTCATGAATAGACCCGTAGTACCCCAAAACCAAGGTCCTGCTCTAATGATAATATCTCTGACCTCCATAGATTTAAACTTAACAACGAAAAACCCTTTGGAGCAGAGGTGAATATCACATTCCATGGTCCATTGTGTGAAGATCCAATGGAAAAGGTCCATTGGTTTTGGCCAGAAGCAATAAAGTAGCAAATTAGTGCCTGTGTTTCATATGTCTTGACATAGTCCTTTGTTCTTGAAATATCAATTTTTAAAGTAGATGCTTTTCCTAGCTGTTCCACAATGTATGGTTGTGGTACAGCTCCTCCTTGAGCAGGCGGTGGCCCTGCAGTTTTGTTTCCCTGTAGGATATTTTTGTAGGAGAGGCCACCATTTGATTGGTGCTGAGATGTGGCTTTTTTCCCCTTATCTCCTTCTGCAGAACTTGTTATTCCCTGATATGCAGCACCCCCTCTCAGCCGAAAGTTCAGTGAGATGGTCATTTCAGCTTTAATTCCATATTCCTTTAGAGACCTATTGTCCTGAAGAGAGTGTCTTCCACTGACCAAGTGTTGGATTGGGACAGGGTATCCCATTAGTTTCCAGATTTTCTATTTCAGCTGCAGAATGGAATTATCTTCTTGTATCTAGACTAAATAAGATTTTCCCATAGGAGATTTGATGAAAATCTGAAAATGGTTTAAATTTACCTGTTGCCGGAGGTATGAAAGTGGTGAAAATCCATGTCATAGTTACATATTGGAATGTGAGTATGCAGGATGCTTCCACTTTATAGGCAGGTTGGACCACTTCGTTTCCCGACTCTGGATCCATTGGGTTCTGGTTTTCCCTTGCCCCAGTCTTCGTCTGCCTATGCGTTACTGGTCAGGCGATGGCCTGAGAGAGGGATGTGTGGGCTGCCCTTATGTGTATCATCACTCTCCAACCCAACCTCCCTAGTCATCAACGCTACCTTGAATTTCTTCTTGCATGAGGAGAAAGCTTCCCAACCGGCCTGGAGCTGATTTTCCAATACCCATTGGTCGCTGGTCAGGGCTGCGTTTTTTCTTATCAGAAAAATCAAAGGAGCATTATATCCAATCACTGGTTGCTGGATATTGACAGAGCGCAGTCCCAAAAGCCCAGATCTAATGCTAAATCTAGATCCATCTCCAGCAACGCTTATATTCGTAAGCCCTTGTATATTCTTGTAGTTTTCGATGGGTATTCTTCCCCAAACTGCGCTGATCTCCTTGCCCTCATTGAAAAGGCCCTGCACCCGATCATTTTAAGCATCTTCGTTGCCTAGGAGAGACACATCTGATTAGTCTGTCTGGCGGTTAACCCATAATCGAATCTCGTCCCTCTTATTAGATACCAGATCTATATACACAGCTATTGGTTTGTGATTTTTGGCTCGTGGAGCTAAGAGCCAGAGTTATAGGCTTGCAGCAGAAGCTAGAGCCGCTTCATTGTGACTGCAAGATTTAGTGCTGAGACCACTAAGTCTGCACTGAGGTAGGACTTCGTCGGGCCTGTAGCACCAAGATCAGTGCTCTCAATGGCGGCAGAGAGCTGCTAAACCCTGATTGAAACCCTTACTATCGCCATCGTAGCTTCTAGCTTTCCCCCCAAACTTTTTCTTTTATATGTTTATAATTTATATTTTTTAAATATTATGGTTATACTTTATTAAAATTTATTTTAGTGTAATATGCGTATTATAATTTTGTTTTAAAAATTTATATAAAATTTTATTTAAATAAAAAAAATACACTACACTAAGTTATAGTGATTAATTAATTTTATTATTGAAATATTTAAATTAAACTAAATTTATATTTTTAATAGAAGTCTTCGAGGAGGAATTGGGCATACTGTCAAAAGTGGAAACAATCCGGCCAAAAAAATTCAAGAAATCCTATAGTAACATTGTTTGAATCATGTTTTTGATGATGGAAATGAATCATGTTTTTTATGGTGGAAATGGATTCACCACCATCAAAAACTTATTGGGCACCCAAAATCTTGAAATTTAATAGATGTAATTTACAAAAATCCTGGCCTGATTTTATGAAAATCTTACCTGAATTTCCATAATTTTCAGACCAAATTTGCAAGATGGTTAAACTACGACTTTTTAATATAATATAACTTACCATTACATCTCTCACACCTCACAATGTTATAATAACACTAAATTATTTTATTTTCAGCCTAAATTAAAATAATTATTAAATATATACACATCCCATAAACTAAACAACCCCTTCCTATACAAGGTTATAATCTATTATAATAGCCAAAAAATAAATGCATTTATTTTCCCAATAAGTTGTGTTATAATAACATTAAATTATTTTATTTTCAAACGACATCAAAATAGTTAGTAAATATATACAGATACTGTAAACTAAAATTCCCCTTCTTATACAAGATTATGTTGTAGTCTAACCAACTTTCTTTTTTTCCTTGAAAGTCATGGAAATTACAACACGATTTTAAGAAAATTCGGCACAGATTTTTGTAAATCCAAGTTATAGCTATAAAAGTTATATTTTGAGTGCTCTTAAATTTTTTGATGGTGCTAAATCCATTTCCACCCTAAAAATACATGATTCAAACACTCCTATTGCAAAATTTCTTAAAATTCTTTGCCCAAATTCTAGCCAATTTTAACCTTCCATGAAATTCCTCCACTACAATCAGCAACTCCCAAAATTATTACCTATTATAATGACACTAAAATTAATGAATTTCTTTTCCCAATAAACCGTGTTATAATAATATTAAACTAGAAATTGTACCACATTTTGCGAAGGAAACGCCGTAAGGTTGTAGCATAGGAAAGAATAACATATAAGAGAGAAGAGGTAGTAGGAACATTCTCAACTCTAACTGATCCTCCAGAATAAGGGGTGGATAATTATGTTTACTGGACCTCAAATCAAAACATCCATATTGGGTAATTAATGTGGAACAACTTCTTTGTAATTAATTGCATGTAAGATGTGTTTTTTCAAAATGGATAAGTGATTTTGGCCAAAGTACTCAAGACCTATATATGACAAAATTAACATGTTTATTTATTTTTTTCTGCATGAAGGATGCACTTGGTTTTTATGACCAAGTTGGGCAGACTTCACCCATCCACGAAATTATTTTCTTCTATCACATTTGCAATGTTGAATTCCTTTGATACTACTCCTAGAAGTCTTACTCTACTCTACACCTAGAATTATTTAATGGAATGAAAAATTATCACTATAACATGTTGTACTTCAAAAGAGACTACTAAGAAGCTTAGGTATGGTAAATCCACCTTCACCTATCATTTGAACATAAATCATAGAGTTATCCTAATCGTCAATTTTATGGATAAGAGACATTTGGGCCCTTTTTAACCCTTGGGGGTGAAAATTAATCTCAGTTCAGATAATTTATAATAATAAATTATCTACAATCATATTTCCATAATTCCTTTTTGGATGACCAATATTCCACTTCTTTGGAACTTTTCACCTAAGTCAAAATAACAAACATCATGAAGACCCAAAAGTAAGAAGAAAAAATCAGCTCATAATCAAGGAATCTAGTGACTTCTTTAAGGATCATAATTAAAGACTTTAGTTCCTTTTAAATATCATTTATTTTCCCATCAAATAAAAATAAAAAATGAAATTTTGTAGTGAAAAGAATGAGAACAAATTTTAAATGTAATAACTCCCTTCCATAGTGATAGTACATTTTTGTTTTGAAATGAAATTATTTTCTGATCATTTAAATAATACATTCCTCCGCAAGTGACCCTTTAGAGATACCTTTTTTTTTCAACTGATTGCAATAGGTAAGTGTATTTTGTCTATTATTTTTTGAGTCAATTAATTTAATGGCAGAGGTAAAGAGACTACTAAACAAAAAAGCGCAGAGTGACTGAATGTCAAATAAAAATAACATTGATGAATCTCTTTTGATTTTCTCATGTGGGCCTTCTTCAATTGATGAGGTAGTAGGAACTTTCTCCTCCAGAATAAGTTGTGGAGAATTATGTTGAGTGAATTACTACTCATGTAACTTTGACTCCTTACAATTGGAATGTTTCTCTTCCCATAACTCTATCTTGGGTTATAATTATATCTTTCTCTTCTTTATGAATAAATTGTCTCTATATCACTATTGTCTCTCTCTTTTTGAGCACTTTCTTGAATCAGTGAGATAATGTAGCTCATCTGGATTCCAAAATCCTTGAGTAGCCCATTTTCTGAAAAGTCCTCTTATGTTTTAAATTCTTCTATTTGGTCCTCCATAGCCTTGTCAACGTAGTTTCCTTCTAAAAAATCATACATTCCTCATAAATATCCATTGTACCATTTTTCTTCTTCCATATACTTCATATCTAAATGAATAGAACATGAGATAAGCTTCGTGACATTTTCTAAATTCCAAGATTTTTCATTACACTTCTCATGTGTATCAGGAAAAATGGATTCCACACATTCAACGTTATGCCTTTTTAGGGCTTGTTGTAAGGTTGGAAGCTTCTCTTCACCATGTCTCCTTTCTTTTGTATCATTGACTTTGATACAAACAATTGTCACTAACCCCTTTAAAGGTAAATTTAGTGTTATTTAATAAATCAGAATTATGAACATTCATCATTATTGCTCAAGATAAATCATGTCCTTTAAAATAATTTGGAAATTTAAAAAGGGTCACATATTTAAAAAAAATTCATTATTAATTTAATTTTTTATATATTTAGAAATAATACTCATGAATTATAAAACAGTTGTGACATAAATAATAAATAACAAAAAAACCATGTATTTTTAGAATAATAAAATAGTTGTAACAAAAATAATAGAGCATAAGAAAGACTATGTATATTTGGATGTATGAAAATTTAGATAAGTAAAATTTTAAAAGAATAATGGTTATAAACATTTAAAAATAATTTTATTAAATAATTAGTTTAGAACTAGAGTTAAGATTGATTTAGGCATCTTAGTTCCCCCTATAAAAAACTACCTTCCACATGAATATCATGAGTCAATACCATGAGCTGTATTTATAGTTTATCATTATTTTATTTTATTATTATTATTTTTTATTGTATTTTGACGTAGTTAAAATATTCATTACATTATGTCAATCTTTTTATTTAATTTACTTTTATTTTTAATTTTATGTAGTTTGACATAGTCAAACTGTTAAACATGACATTACAACCTTTCTATCATATTTTGTTGGAGAGCATATTAATACAAAAATGTAATATATATATATATATATATATATATATATATATATATATATATATATATATAGTTATTTCCCTTTTTTTATATTGTTTTTTATCCATGTAATATAAATTAATTGGTCTTTGTGGAGTTTAATTTTATAATATAAATTTTATTATAAATAAAACAAGAAAAACTATGTATATTTGGATGTATGAAAATTTAGATACATTTTATTAAGTAAAATTTTAAAAGAATAATGGTTATAAACATAAACAATTTTATTAAATAATTAGTTTACATCCAGAGTTAAGATTGATTTAGGCCATTTTAATTTCCCATATAAAAAACTACATTCCACATGAATACCATGGGATGTAATTATAGTTTATCATTATTTTATTTTATTATTTTTATTTTTTATTGTATTTAAACCTAAATTCAATCTAAGTTATTAAAAATAAAAAAACTAATATTATAAAAAACATATATAAAAATATTTAATTGATCTAATAGCCCAAAACATTTTAATCGTTTAACATTTGATCCAATTACCTCAAACTTGGAAACAATCGCAGCTAGAAAGTTGTTTTCAAATAGTAACAACTTACTTGTTTTTAAATAATAACACCTAGAAAATTGTTTTCAAATAGTAACACCTTGTTTTTAAATAGTAACACCTTATGAGGTAATTATTTTATTTTCAAACGTACATGAAAATAATTAATAAATATATATACATCCCCTAACGTATACAAATTATAATGAGCCCAAAAATAAATTCATCTATTTTCCCAATAAACCGTCCTAGGTTTTCGCTGGGCCTATCATGGGAATCAAGTCAATCTACTCCATTATTTATTTTGTTGGAGAGTATCTCTTTCTGAACACATTCTCCAGCCAGAGTTACCCAGTATTGCCCATCGTCCACCACCTACGCACCTCTGTCTCTCTTCAGTTTAAAGTCCACCCACATTCACTAATGGGCCGAATTTCACTCCTCCTTCGTCAAAATTTCTTCAAAATCGTAATGATGAGCAGGTTACCCAATACTCTAAAGTGACGTCATCCAACAAGGCAGACAACGAAATAGGGCACAATGAAGGTACCAAACAAGGGTTAACAATGAAAACTATGGATTGGAATCCACCAGAAGTTACAAGGCGAAGTGTCGACTGGAAGTTCATTTCAGGTGGACGGGACCGTCTGCTTTCAAACCCAGGAATTTATTCACGACTGCTCCTCTCCCATGAATTTTCAGTGAAAACAGAATCAGAGAAGATTATCGTTAAAGACATCCCTCGCACTTTGTCATCGCACGAATTATTTAGAACAATAGACAGGCCGGGGCATAGGTCTCTCCGAAACGTGTTGAAGGCGTATTCGGTTTATGACAAAGAGGTGGGGTAAACGCAAGGTATGAATTTCATAGCGGGGATGCTTCTGCTGTACATGAATGAGGAAGAAGCCTTTTGGGATATGGTGGCACTGCTCAAAGGCAAGCAAATGCGAGGTCTGTATCTGGAAGGTCTCCCTCTACTCCACCAATACTTTTTTCAATTCGAAATGCTTGTGAGGGAGCAGCTGCCCCAACTGGCTAATCATTTTGACAAACAAATGATTACGCCAGCGATGTATGCAAGCAGTTGGTTCATGACTGCCTTCTCCGCAGACTTGCCATTGCCATTAGTTGTTCGAATTTGGGATGTTTTTCTCCGCGAGGGAATGAGGGCAGTTTTTGGAGTGGGCGTGGCGCTGCTAAAATTCTTTCAAGATGATCTGTTAAAAATGCCCTTTGAGAATCTCTTACTGTTTCTGCGAGGGTTTCCGAAGGATGATTTGGATGCAAACACGTTGATTTCAATGGCCTTTCCATTGCCGCTTAAAAAAAGGTTAGAAGAACTGCACTTGGATTATCTGGTACGCACTGATCAACCATCAGCTTCAAGAGAAAGTAATTGTGATGGATGGAATACCGTGATTAATCCAAATGATAAAAAGTCTGGGAATGATAAACAATCCATTATATCACACGGCGATTCCGATTCCGATGGATGGATCGTGATTAATTCATATGATCAATAAGAAACGAAGGTTGGATACTCGGTGCCTGCGAAAATAAATGAAATTCTGTTGAATGGTGTCACAGCATCTTTTTGCACAACTGAAACCACACTGGCTCTAAGACATGATTTACTGGTAAAATCAAATCAAATACTTCACATACTATCTCATAATTGGTTATGGTAATTTAACCACTCTTAATCTTATCATAAAATTGTTGGATTTTCTGGTACGAAATGATCAACCAGCAGCTTCAAGAGAAAGTAATGATCGTGGATGGAATATCGAAATGATAAACCATCAATTTTATCACACAGCTATTCCGATTCGGATGGATGGATAGTGATTAATTGTCATGATCGAAAGAAACGAAGATTAAATATTCAGCGACTGTGAAATTAAATGCAACTCGGTTGAATATTATTACGGACCTTTCTTTGGAGAGTAACTGGAATCACGCCTGCTCTAGCGTCTGATTTATACGCAAAATTAAAGGATTCGAAAGCTTTATCAAAACATTTACATTTTACATAATACTTTATGATATAATCATAACAACGTTTCATATGGCTAATTCATCCATATTTTGTATTGTTTTATTTACTTTTTAAAATCTATAATTTAAGCATAATTTTTGAATTTTTATTTTTTAATTATTTTAAAATTTAAGAAAGAAAAATATATTTAATCATTCCTTTTCAAAAAAAATTCCCTTAGTTATAAATTAAGATATTTTAAAATTTTAAAAATCTATATTAGATATTTGTTTTTACACATTATTTATATAGAATTTGTATAAATATTATTGAAGTATAATTTTTGGTTTGAGAAATTATCATCTTGAAAAAATTCCCTTGGTTTTAATTAAGATATTTTAAATTTTTAAAAATCTATATTAGATATTTGTTTCTACACATTATTTATATAGAATTTGTATAAATATTATTGAAGTATAATTTTTGGTTTGAGAGATTATTATCTAGGGGCATTTAAATTGATAAATTATTTGGGATTGTATTTCATTTCAGCTACATTAACCTTTAACATGTTTAGATTTTTTCCTAGGAGTTTGAATGAATGACCTTGAATTAGGGAGTCACTGAACAAAAAACTCTATGACTATCCCTAGGCAATGGAGTGTTTTGTTATATGTATTGTAGTTTCAATATTTTATTTCTCGAGTATGTACATTATGGATAATTTAAGTGAAATTTGTGATCGCAACAAATGTTTCTAGAATTCTAAAGTAATGCAAGGAAATAAGTATCGCTAATAAATTCACCAAGATTTATTTTTTAATTAGTATGTATGTGAAGTCTATTACCCGGTGGGAGAATTTGGAACTAGCTAAATGATGTACAAGTTCAACTCATCACAACCCAACTATTAAAGCAGAAAGCTCACAATTACAGAAGCACACTGATCTGAATATGGGAAAACTAGTTTTGTTGTGCTAGATCCCTCATTAGTATAAAATAAATGCATTTAGGATCGTCTCAAGTTAGCCAATTGTGAAGGGGTTTATGTGTCAAGTTTTAGGTGTCTTTTATGAGAAATTTATGAGTTAATTAGCTTTTAAAAACTCATGTACAACTAATAAAATGTAGAGAAATAACACACAACAAACACATTACACAATAGTTGATAACATAGTTCACCCCTCCTAGGCTACATCTCCATGGACATGTTTCGACTAGTTAGGCTCTATTGGGATTAATGGTCAATTGTCTAATTACGTTGACCTACATTGCTCCAATGGCTTTGAAACCTGTTCCATTGGCTTGTGAAGACTCAGAAACCTCAAAATAGACTATTCAATGTCTGAAAATGGTCTCCAGGTGATCTAGGAATGACCTCCTCTCCTGGTGGCTCTCGGCTTCTTTAATCTTCAAAGTGGAAAAAACACTATTGCAAGTGCTCCAACGCCTATGCAACCTGTTCCATCATTCTCATAGCATCAAAATCATCGAGGAATGACTCTTCTTGAGCCAAAATTGGTCGCAATTAGCAAAATTTATACTTCAACCAAATTTTCCCTAGGAATCTCCACTAAAACTCGAACATCTCGAGTGAACCCCACCAATTTTGGTAGTGTTGCCAAATTTGGAGGATCGCCGAAATTTCCACCATCTTAAACTCCACTTTAATTAAATATAAACATGTTTAATTTTGGAGTTAGCGTTAAACACACTTTAACAAAACTACACTTTTAGCATTTGATTAATGCTTGTTAATATGAATTATGGGTATCAAACCCACATTTAACACTAATATCTACGCTTAACCATAAGCGCTCCATCGTGGTCGTAGTGATGAGGAAATCTGGGGAAGGGGTTGGCCCGCGGAGTTGGCCCGCTCCATTCCCACGTCGATTGAATCGTTTGAATTGAACTAAAACTTGCGGACTATATAGGTTAAGTCTCATGCCGCAAGCTAGTCATGGGGTTGAACCCCGACCTTCGCCCAACCATTGGTAAATAAGATTTATCCCCAAAAATTTAATCCAAACTTTGCATAAAAATGAATTCAGACTTTGATAATAATTCGAACTTTCAATGTTAATTATGACTTTGGATATTACATAGTTTCGCACCATATAATGTTAGATCCGCCACCATATAGTATATGTTCGACCTTTGGATATAATTGAAATAATTCGACCATTGAATAATCGAATTCCTCCAAACCTTGGCCCATCAGAGGGGGAACGTGGCGGCCCCTTGTTGCACCATGTGTCAGCGTCTGGTTGGACTGTCCCCAACCTTAAAAAAATAAAATTCGACCTTAGGAGACAACACATAAATAATCTCACCTTCCAAACTATCCAGTGAATCCTGCAGTGACACTTGACATAGTGTTGTTGGGGGAAATGGAGGAAAACACAAATTTTTGGCCTTTGAACCTATTTGACCATATTTTTGAAAATTCTCGTTTTTGACATGGCGATCAGCAGGCTCTGACTTCCTCATACAGACTCTGTTTTGGGTGAAATGAATTGCACCAGATTCCTGGAAACATGCCCGATCCAGTCATTCTAGTTTGGTGTGATTATAAGAAATTTTAATTTTTCGCAAATTTTTGCCTCTATTCCGGATTTCGATCACTCTTTCCCACCAACAGGATTTTGGACCCACAAAAGCCGGTTATCTAATAAGAGCTGAATACTCTTCTCTTTCCCAAGTTATATCAACTTGATTCTACTTCGAAAAATCGCCATGACAACCACTTGGGTTCACTGACATGAATTTCCTTGCAAATGGCTTGGTGCTTCAACCAATGTCCTCTTTTTGCTATTAACAAAATAAAACACTTGCTAGCTGCTTGCTGACTCATAAAAAACTTTTTTATACCAAAGCAATCCCCCGGTGCTTGGAAAAATAATTGATTTCCTTCCCACTGAGAATCTGGTTCCTCCTTTGCACAAACATGCATTTGATGCAAGCTTCTCCTTGGAAACCACTTTTCCAAGTTAAGCTCATCTAAGTGAACTAAAACAATGAGTTCCAATATCAGTAATAACAAGAAAAGAAATTACCATTCCTTTTACCTCCACGTTTCGAAATTCCACATCTGGAAGAATGCATTCACCACCTCTTTATCTTAAAAAGTACACATAAAAAAAATGTTCGCCTTTAGGGAAAAAAACGGCCCCAGCACCAAAGGCCCCAACACCAAAGGCCCCACTCATTCTCATTAAGGCACAAGCCAAACACAAAGCCCCAGCACCAACCCAAGCCCCTGCCACAAGCCTTCCTTAGCCCTAGCGGTCCTTTAGGCAAGCCTTCAAGCAAAGAGACTCACACCTCTAGCGTTCAAGCAGGCAAGCCTTCAAGAAAGAGCCCTAACGGTCAAGCAAGAGACGGTCCTTAGACCTAGCGGTCCTTTAGGCAAGCCTTCAAGCATGAGCCCTAACGGTCAAGCAAGAGACGGTCCTTAGCCCTAACGGTCCTTTAGGCAAGCCTTCAAGCATGAGCCCTAACGGTAAGCCTTCAAGCAAGATGGTCAATACCCCCTAAGGCCCCAGGGAATACCCGAGCAAGCCAAGCCTTAAAGCCTTCGCCCTCAGGCCACCTAGCAAGCCTGTAGCAAGCTTCAAAGAGCTCTAAGGTAGCAAGCCCCTAGTAAGCCTTCAACCTTACCTTTGCAGGCAAGCCTCTAGCGGATCAGAGACTGGAAATCAACCTAGCTGATCAGAGGAAGGCCCCTTAGAGCGGTTATGCCCTCAGAGCGGTCAAAGAGGCAAGTAATAAATAGAGCCCCACCCCTCTAGCGCTCAAGCAGGCAAGCCTTCAAGCAAGACGGTAAAAAGGCCCCCCGAGCCAAGCCTTAAAGCAAGATGGTCCCCAATGTCCCCAAGGCAAGGGAGCTGTCGCAGGGGCTGCCCAAAGTTGTCGTCAGCGCTTTGCAAATGGAATTTGGCGCGGTTTTCAAAGGCCCAAGCGGCTTCACATTTAGTCCTAAAGCAGGCGGGCGTGCTACACGGGACTGCCCCTGATAAGGGCTAAAGAATAAGAAGAAACAGTGACCGCCTAAGAAGACAGTACAGGTCAAATAGGTTCACCACCCTCTGGTAGCCCCATCCCACCCTCATCCCAAGGACCTTAACAGCCCTTGTGAAGGTTCATTAGGATGGTTATTAAGGGTTACATTGGGCAATGAATATAGGGGGGTTAATTGGCAATGAATAGGGGTGTTTAGGCCATTTTTAATGGATGGCGTAAAACCATTCAAAGCCACTGTGATGGCCTAGTAAGTGGTAATATTGCTCCGGTCTCCATAGTTGTCACTCCTCCATATTTGATGGATCCATCTTGCTTCTTCAATATTACTATTACCCTAAAGGCTACCATTTTTTCTATGTGTACTTTTTAAAAGTACACATAGAAAAAATGGTAGCCTTTAGGGTAATAGTAATATTGAAGAAGCAAGATGGATCCATCAAATATGGAGGAGTGACATCTATGGAGACCGGAGCAAGATTACCACTTACTAGGCCATCACAGTGGCTTTGAATGGTTTTACGCCATCCATTAAAAATGGCCTAAACACCCCTATTCATTGCCAATTAACCCCCATATATTCATTGCCCAATGTAACCCCTAATAACCATCCTAATGAACCTTCACAAGGGCTGTTAAGGTCCTTGGGATGAGGGTGGGATGGGGCTACCAGAGGGTGGTGAACCTATTTGACCTGTACTGTCTTCTTAGGCGGTCACTGTTTCTTCTTATTCTTTAGCCCTTATCAGGGGCGGTCCCGTGTAGCACGCCCCACGCTGAAGTTGGGGAGGAAGGGTGGGTGGGTGCTTCACAAAGGATATAGATAAGTGGGATCCCTCATAAGGATCCCTTTATGATGGGATATACCAGGTCCTCTAGGAGGCTGACCATGAATGGGGATGTGATTAGGAGTATGCATCCCAAGAGTAGGCTACTGACTACAGAGGTACTACTCGGTACACTGAGGGTTAGCAGCCCAGGGTGTATTTGGTACGGGGAGCCAGCCCTTGTTACTGATTAAAAAGTCCCTACATAGGGTCTAGGGCAGGCTGCTTCTGTAATGAAGTCAGAGGGTAGAGCATGTTGTAGCACTACTCTGGATCATTTATAGGAATTTCCTAGAAGGCCACAAAGGTGTAGAGATGCACCTATTATAATCCAACCTATTGACCAGATAGGGGTAGGGGAAACCCTTAGTACTGTGACACTTATGGCTCCTTGCAGAGGGTGTGCCTTGGAACTTCAATGCCCGGCATTAGGTGTCGCCGATGGTACTTGCAGTTAGCTTATGGTATGTGGTTAGCTGTATTGTACCTGTACTGTCTTCCTTCGCAGGGAAGGCCTTTAGCCCTGATTTTATCAGGGCATATTTGCCTTATTTTTATCAGGCCATCTTTGCCTGATTTTATCAGGCCATCTTTCATATGGGGTAAGACCCCACGCCCATTCCGGAAAGTTGCTTTAAAGAGGCCAAAGCCTTACCCTACCTTTTTGAGGTCAAAGAGGCTGTAAGCGCCTTTAAAAGGCCAAATTAGAAGGTTTAGTAAGGTCCATTGAGCCTTAGCTTCCAACCAAAGGTTGAAGTAAACCATAGTAGAATACTATGGTATATCCTAAGCTTGAAACCCGAGGTTGAAGGAATGATCAACCAAAGGTTGTTACGGGTTCCACCCAACCAAAGGTTGAAGGAAGCTACAACCAAAGGTTGAAGGAAGGGGCCCCATTAAGGGCCACCAACAACCAAAGGTTGTTATGGGTTCCACCCAACCAAAGGTTGAAGGATGATACAACCAAAGGTTGAAGTATCTACAACCACCGGTAATATAAAGAAAACGTGAGCTGGTCAAATACGAAGGCTGGGAGAACACAGCTGCTTTAACTGGATCAACTGCTGGTGCCTATACCCTGGCTTCTTATTGTCCTCTACTGGGCAGACTACTCTAGATCTTATAAAGCTTCTTGGTTGTTAAAGCTGGCTCGGATCCTTTCTTTCCCGGCTTTGCTTCTGGCTCTGATGCGAATAGAACCGACCGCTGTTTATGGATTCAGATCTTTTGATAGGGATTTGGGGTAGAAGGAACCGTGCGAATGGAAGCTGGCTAGTGAGATGGTGGTGGGTGCCGAGAACGATAACTGGCTATGGTAGTAGTGGCTGCTTCTGGACCTTTAGCTCTAGCTACTACTGCTGCTGGCTATGTTGCTGCCTCTATTAATGGAAGGGATGTTGCCTTCGAAATGGAAGGAAAGCTACCTAAGCTACTGGTGGCTCTGGATCTCTACTTGGTGGTGCTGGAAGGGGTGTTGGAAAAGGTGCGGGCTCTCTAACTGGAAGGTACGCTAGCTAGGCCCGAGATGGTGGCTTTTTAACTGGGAGGGATGCTGACTCTATTCCTACCTATGCCCTTTACTCTCCCGCTCTTGGGGGTGTTGCTCCCTTAGGCCCAGGTTGGATACGAAAACCGGTTGGGTAGGGCAATCAAGCTCCAGTCCGCCCTGGTTAGGCATGCTATAGCGGGGTCAAGCACGACGATACCCAGCTAGATCTTAGGGACAAAGGGAAAGCTGATCTACGGATGGATTCATTTTATTGAGTGATACGTGGAACCGAACGAAGAAAAGTAGCTATTGATGGATTTGCCATAAAAATGTAATTCCAACACTACTAGGTGCTAATCCTGGAACACATAATCTAAGAACACGTGCCAATGCTGGAACATCACACGCGCAAATGGGAAACTTTACTACTTGGAACAATGGCATATTTCGGAACAGGGAGACTGACCGGAAAAGGAGCTATTATATAAAGGGGTGCTGCACACTATGGAACCCGAAAAACAACTGCTCGATATCAATCAATTGGCTCTGCCTTTGTCCCTTAATGTATAGGCACCACCCCCTCGCCTAGATTCAGATCCAAGTCCAAATACGGATGGTCGAGAGCCAGTAGCTTATTCCGCTGATCCAATCGAAGAAGCGCTAGTTTGAACCGTTTATGAATAACCAGCACTTTTTCCCCCTCCATTAGGTATCTTAATCCTTTCCTTAACGGATCGCCTCCATGACACTCATTCAGTCCATTGCATGAGTTTGTGATTTGTCAATATGTCATACGGCCAGCGGTGGGTGTGTCCAAATATCTACTATTTTATGTCCCGTGTGAAAATGAAAATATAGCCATGCTAAATGTGCATGCGATCGCCACAGGTGTTACGAAGGTGGGTCGAACCCTCCCTGCGTAATGGTATATAAGGAAGCATCCAAGATTGAAACCCGGTAGATGCCCGGTATAAGCCCTATCCCGCGATGTGGAGTATGCACATAAGGTGTATGCCTTGCTCCGATGCGATGTCTCGCTTAGGTGTCTATCCATACTGTATGAAAGAATAGCGGAATGTGAAGGTTGCAGCAAAGCCATTTCAATAGACCCCCCTATGCCACGGAGGTTGGGACCAGAAAGAGCTTCGTATATACAAAGGTAACTTCACACCGGGGAAGAAAAGAGAGCTTTCAATGTTACTGGTCGACACAAAGACCTAGTAGGAGATCCATATGAAGATACGGGTGCGGGGCCAATTGATGGGGGGGAATTTCCAATTGCAATTATTATCTGCAGTCTTTGTGAAAGCAGCATAGTCAGTCCTATCATAAGCATAGGCGGTTGAAGCAGAAAAGTCAGAGCTAGGAGCGTAGCCATTTCTAGTCGCAGATCTACCACTTCGCTATGCATCCCTTCCTATTCGATAGGGAAAGGCAGAGCCTGTGGACTTCATTGCAATTATTAGATTCCTGGGCTAGGCAGTTCAAAAGGATTTTCTGAAGTTCTTTCCCTAGATCCTTGGCCAGTCATCTCTGAATTAACATTCTTTCCTTCCTTCTTTTCAGTAAGTAATAATGACTCGTATCATGTAGATAGCCTAAAGATGAGGACACCATAACACGTGAAACAGGGTCTAGTTGAAAGCCCAGCATGCATGTGTAGATTAAGAGTATATTGCCAGAATCTAGGCAAGCAAAGGCCCCCACTTACCTGCCTGTGCTCACAGGAGTGTCGCAGGAGATGAGCTATGTGAAGGATTTTAAGAGCAGAAATATAGGGTTTAACCTCGACGTTTCCCCCCTCCGGTTCAACTACCCTCTCCTCGGGGAGCCCATCATCAAGTAGAGACGGGAAGGGCGCCTTTGGTTGGCCTGCTCCAGGATACGACTCAGACTTTCACTCAATTCAAGGTGGAGATGCGCACTTGCTATTAGATACGATGCATGTGATAAGTATGTGATCGATCGATAGGTGGATTCGTTATGATGGCCTGCTACTACTTGGTTGTGCATGAATAGGTTAGGTCTATGCTGCTTCATACTATTTACCGCTCTAGTTTGTGTATCCCATAGCTTGTACCTTGCTGTTTAGAGGCGCTTATTGGTCATGTGCAAGTTAGTTTACTTTTTTTTTGTCAGGTCTAAGTGTCAATTTGATCTCCACCGGCCTTGTTAGAGATCGTCTGCTTCTTAGGCTCGTCCCCCGTACAAATCTCAGAGAATCGACCTTGTTTTATAGTGCTGAAGGGCGAAGACCCCAGTTGTGCTCCCAGCATCTAGGCTCTTAATTGTAATCTAAATATTGAAGTTTTTTATGTTTGTGCTCCTGCCATAATAGCTTGGAGTCCATATCATGGTTCAGATCACACTGCGGTACTATTTATTGTTATTGCTCCAAGAACTGAACGAACGCTAATAGGGCATTTTATTTTATAAAGGCCTCTCAGACGCTTTCTATACGTCTGCCTTGAATTAAATGACCTTTTCTACCTACGCGACACTTCTCCTCTTTTTGGTGCTCGGCCGGCTTTCCATATAGATTTGGCCCGTCAACTGGCTTTGAGGAGACATGCTTAAGAGCCCTTACTGATGCCCACGAAGTGAGGGAATGAGCTTGGTGCCGAACGAAGTGAGATCCACCTCGATAGCTAGTCTGCGGGCTGGTAATCATCCAGAGCTAGTTCGTTCACTGCTTCCTTGACCAGACCATTAGGCCGGCTCTTAATAGTATTGGTGTGGTGGCCGTAATAGCTACTATACATCTTTGTGGCCGCCTCCAAAGCCACCTGTACCACATAATGAAATTAGTTTCTTTCACCTTCATCTCCTATACATGCTTAGATAAGGAAGTATACTTACTTATGCTAATACAAAAGCTGGTAAACCTACTAAGCAATAGTTGGTGCGCTAGCAATGCTTCAAAGTTCCCACCCAATAAGAAATTGATTCCTTCTATGAATCTTCCTCTCAAGCAGTTGGTAAGACTGAATCGTATTCTGGAAAGGCTCGGCCGGACCGGATCTGAGTACGGGTATGTCTGACTTCAACTTCATAAGTAATTGAGAAGAAGAGAAATCTCATGAAATAAAGAGTCTCCGCCCCCACCCCATTGTAGTCAGTTAGTTGGTTCTGGGGATTAGATTCTATACGTCAAATTCATGCCCCACCCCCAACTATATAAAGAAAGCCCAATGGTGTCTGCCCAGGATGACATTGAATATATTCGTGCCGGGGCTTTTGGCTCTTCCTAAATGGCACGTGTGGATAGCTAGCGGACAATGCCGCTATTATAGCAGTCAGTAATTATGCGCTTTTATGCCCTCGCCTACGAAGTAAATAAGTAAGTGATTGCTGGTCATGATGCGCAAGCAGGCTCGACCATAAGGCTGCCATCAATTAGATATACGTAATTACGCATCGAGAAACGGAGTAAATCGAGTAAGTGTTTCGGTCTACATTGATAGTCATCATTATTTAGATATGTAATTATGATTTGCTTTATGGAGGTCAGCCAAAATAGTTAGCCGACACGAAGATCTTAAATGAATCTTTGGCGGGCCATGCCCTAAAGCAAGAAAGAGACGATCAGCCGTGCCATCCAGCACTCCTTCCTTAAGAATGGATAGTTCGGGGCTCAGGTTTGATCCACCCCACCCAAACTCAAGGCTGGCAGGAGGTATGAAAGAGATATAGGGAATCAAAACCAAATTGGCAACATCGGGTTTGTCAAATCAAAGGGTTTTGTATCCAGGACTGTACTTCCGGGAAGAAAAGCCCGTCCGAAATGACATATATATAAATCTCAAAGTATAAAGAAATAAGAAAGATCTCTTTCCAATATGATCCTAAAGTTTAAGGTCTATCAAATCAAATTTTCAAGGTGAGGACCTCTCCCGTTGGTCGAGAGTTCAGCTAGCTCACCCTCCTATTCTCCCGGCTCCAGGGAGGGCTTCGAGGATTACCTGATCTTAAAATGCTCCAGGGCTTAAGTTAAGGTATTCCCTTGCGGCTTAAGTTAAGGGAGGCTTCAGGCTATTATTCCAAAGCTCCTGGGATGAGCTCTGGGGCTTAAGGCTAGCGAGAACTTGAAGTCGCCTCGGATGCCAGCACCAAAGCAAGCCCGTGAATGCTCTAAGTTCAGGTCTAGCCGGCCGGTATTTGAAATTGTAAAGACGCTGGGTGGCTAGTAGCACATAGCACTAACATGAATCCTTCCAGCATCTAAAGGTCCTATAATGCTGTTTGAATCCATAAAAGTGTGGGAAGCCCGGTCCAAATAGAAAGATAGTGCTTACCCCACAAAGCATTCTTGCCTGAAGCAATAGGTGATAAGGTTGGGTTTATCTAGGTGGGTGGGTAGCAGGTCTAAAGGATCCTCCTTCGTCTGAAGCAGTAGGTAATACTTAATCGTATTGTATCGGCTCATTCTTAAATCCAAGTAGTAGTGGTTGGCGACTCCCTACCTATTGAATTGGTTAGTTCATTTAGGAGTGGAACGAAACGAATGCTTTATAGATCAAGCCAATGAGCCCAACTAACCCACCACTTTTTGAATGTAGGAAGAATTCTATCTACATGGATAGAGCGCATGCTTATTATGCCTTCAAGTAGTCGACCGATCGTGTCGACAAATCCTTCTTGGCTCCAATGCCCTTTAGTACTATTCAAAGCCTATGCCCTTTAGACCTCCATCCTTGGGACTATCCTTGGAACCCTCATAACTATCCCCTCCTTGGGACCTGAAACTTAGCCTAAGTCATCTGCCTTGGAACCATCCTGACACTCTTCCTTGGGGTAACCTCATCCATTACTGCCAGAATATACTTTGGAACCTCAGATTCATACCTTTTCCTTTCAAACATAATTATAAGCCTTCCTTGGGACCCTCTGCCTCATACCTCCTCCTTGGGTGGGACCATTCCTTGCCTTCACCCTCTAAAGGAATAACCTTGCCTGAGTAACCCCTTCCCTTATGACTGATCCTTCCTACCCTTCCCCTTGCCTTAAAGGGATCACCTGACATACATTCAATCAACGATTTTGCTTAATCAAAAAGAGAGTTTGATACTCCGCCAGAATAAATACAGGGGAGACGACAGTGAAACTAGTGTGAGGTGGGGGGGGGGGGGGTGCTTAGCTTATTGTGTGTGGATATGCACGTATATAATGCAATCAGGAAGTTGTTTGAGCGTTAGGTTATTAACTGAACCATCAAGACATGCTTACGTGTTACCAATTAACAGAACAAGAAAGGCTTGCAACTTACCAGCTGGGAATCACTTTCCAATGACCGGACCTGCACTTAGACATTGCCCTCGATACCTAACCTCAGACTTCAACTCATCCTTGGGACCCTCTACCCTCTGCCCTTGATACCTTCATCCTTAACCTCCATCCTTGGGAACCTCATACTTACCTTACCTTTATTAATCCCTTACACCTAGGTAGGAACATAGAGTCATATGCTTAAGCCACGAACACCTTCTCGTACGGGAGGCACTATTCACTAATTGGTTTCACACTTTGACTATTTACCCACCTGAGTCACTAAACCTATTATACCTAGTCACACTTGATGGAGTAGCTTCAGGGCTAATGCACTAGACCTTTAGCGGGTCGGGATTAGACCGGCCCACCTTACCCATTCTATACCCATTCTATTATTGCCCACCCTAGGACATGGGATGGAGTGATGATGCCCAACCTCTTATGAAGCCAGGAAGACCTTTGTACGGGAGGCACTATGAAAAACCACCTATCCTTACTTGGCTTTACCAACCCACCTGCTAGAACTATACTTTTGGTCTCACCACGAACTGAATGAAGCACTTAAGAGGTAGGTATCGCTATCAACCCTTCGATTAGATGCTGCTGGTATCAGGACCGAATTAGACAAATACCGAACCCTTACCCCTTACCTCTGTGTTTACTAACTACCTATACCCATCGGGTTAATGAAGCGCTTAGGAAGTATTGCTCCCTTATAGTCTCCGGGCAGAATAGCATGGGCATGGCATAGCAGCATTGATAGCAGACATCAAACCTTTCTTTACCTTACCTCTTTCTTCACTTAAGTGTTTCCTAATTACCCTATACCAATCGGATGATTCGAGCGCTTAGGCAAGTACGGGACAGCTAAGCTATAGACCTTAGCAGATTGATTGATTGATTGAATGGCTGGCATCGTATGCATGATACAACGTTTTTACCCTTAGACCTTACTTCATTTGGTGTTTACTTACTACCTGCCTACCTGTCTGACCTATTACCCTACCTTGGATCAATTTCACGCTTAGTAGGTACCGCTATTTGACCTCTTAGAAGGAGAAGCAGGACAGAATTTGACTTACCCTTACCTTTAGACCTTCACCCCAGACCCCAGTACCAATCAGCCCGAATCAATACCTACTAGTCTTGGTTCCTTCACTAGAACTAGGCTGATCTGAATCTGATTTACTCTGTTCTTTTGGATCGGCAAGTGGACATTCTCTCCTTCTTCACTCTCTGTAGAAGGTTCCTAGGACTTGGATGACCATCCATCCTCCACAAACTTCACATGTCTGCTCCCCTCCCTCTAGGCAGGCATGAATCACCCTTACTTAGACTGGGACCACTTGCTTGGAGACTGGTACACTTGACTCCCTCTCTTGATAGCTAGCCTTGCCTTCACTTACTGCCTGCTGGTGTTGGGTTGGTTGGCTGAGCAGCGTATAGAAGTCGAACCCCTACTGAATCCTTGGGAGTCGAGGGTTTTACCGATCAGAGCCCTCTCCTCGACCTCGTAACCTTGGCCGAGTCCCTCTCCTTATAGTCGAGAGTTCGTTACCTCACCCTAACGGGCCTTTAGTCGAGAGTTCGGCAAGCTCACCCTAGCATCAGCACTTTGATTATGCTACGGATTGAATCTTTACCCCTATCTATATAGATAATAGATAGGTGGGTGAGTGCAGAGAGTAGTCTTAGGTTTTCGAGTCTTACCAACCACTCACTCCTTTTTCTCCATGTATCTGCCCCCACAAGTCTCGTGCATAAGCTGGTTGGTCATAGGCGCTAGAAATTGATTGTTAGACTTCTGAATCCGGCGGGCCTCCTACCAGACCAGAGTGTGAAATAAAGTGGCTGGCCCAGTTCCCCATAGTTATAGTTCTATTCCCCTCCCCAGAAAACCCAGGGCGCTTATATCCTGCTGGCGATATGGATTGGGCTGGAGATCCTATGGGAAGGGGCTATGAATCATGGGAAACCGACCTGGCTTCTGCGCTAACCTAAGGCTATAATCCAAGGCGTAAAGGTTTTTTATCCGGTTATCGTTCTTGCCCTAGATATAAGGGCCCTTGGCTTGAAATATACTCTTAACTTCATTTGGTAAGCCTTCTAATTCCCCTCTTAGAAGGTAAGTAAGTGATAACCTGATCTTTGACAATGCTGCTATTATATATGTAATTACGCATTATGGTTCCCTGACATTATATCTGTTGCGGTGGTTTCGCAGAATGAAGGAGAGCCAACCCATTGAGCAAGCAACACAAATTTGAAACACTCACACTGCTAGATAGACAGCCATCAAGGTTAGATTATCCCAGTCAGCTATCTATCTGAGGAAGGGTTATCTTAGGTCTTAGGTCTGAGGAAGGAGGAGGAAGGAACACTCTATCTGAGGTATGTGTCTTTCTATCCGAGGTAGGACTCTCTGAGGAAGCAGCTATCTGAGGTATTACTATCTTAGTCTCTAAGAAGGAGGAGGAAGATTCCTCTTTGCAGGCCTACTCACAGGTTGGCTTGATGGCTTGCTAGCTGATCTTCCCGCTAGTTTCATAATAGATCCTCCTATACAATCCGGTTATGTAAGCTACGTAGGCTACATCATTGAAGCAGGTGCCCTATTCGTTCCTCTAGTGGTCTTCCTTGAGAGAGCTTAGAACCCATCCTCCTCTGAGGAAGAGCCTGCCTATAAAGAGCTCGTATTGCTCTTACCGCTAGGAAAAGAGAAAGATCACATACAAGGTGTGTACGACCAGAACTCCGATAGCTCATAACAGAGGAAGGAAGCTATGAGCATCAGAAGGTTGAAGATCTGAAACAGAAGCTTAGTCTATTCAAGGTACGGAAGAAAGACGTTGACTGCCCTCCTAAAAGAGGGCTCCATTTACGTGCATTAACCAATATACAGATGGATGAATTCTTTTACGCGGAGGGAGGGATCGATCCCTAGTTTCACAGTCTTCTAGGAAGCCTTACACCGCTACTGACTTTTGAATTTCTTTCAGAAACACTCACTCCTATGGATGAGCTAGGATAGACCAAGAAAGAATTGGGGATGGATCGGATGGATGGCCGGGATCGCTGGATCGGATCGGACGGATGGATCGGTACCATGAGCCATGGTGGATCGGATCGGATGGACCGCTGGCTTGGAATTATTCATTGCGAGAAAGATCAGACGCTAGAGACTTTGCCGAAACACCTCGTTGCTATCAAATCTACCTTAACATGAAACCCTAGGACGGACCTCTGAGAGAACCATTCCTACCCGCCCTGCTATATGTAGGGAGCTCAGGAAGGACTTGCCTTATCGTGCCTGCCTGATGCAGGTAGCGAATGAATTGCCTTATTGTTACTTCCTATAGACACTGAATTGCCTTATCGCGAATGCCTTTCGACACTTGCCTTATCGCGACTGCCTGCTGGTAGCGAACGAATTGCCTGCCTTATTTTTCATGCCTTTGACTTAGGTTATGAAATAGAAAAAAGGAAGCCATGTGAAAGTAGCTAGTTTCCTAGCAATAGATGCCATTCACATTATATATGATCGAGTGGTTTAACAAGATTGATCTCTAGCTCCGAGACTTATCCATGGGCACATCTCCGTAGAGTACTTTCCCTCTATAGCTCCGATCATTCTGCATGGGCACTTTCCTTCCTACCTCGGGCGAGTCACAACACGTCCCTTACCTTTCCACATCCAGCCCGCAATCAAATCAAGTAAGCAAGCCCAAGCCAAGGAAAAATAGAGTTATATAGTGCAAGGCAAGGGGCACATATTTGAAAGCCAAGGCAATACTCTGATCCTGCTGTTCTCCTGCTCTGCTATCCAGAGCCTTGTGTACAAAGACGTGCGTGCAGGCCCATGCATAAGTAAGTGGAAGGAAGGAGGAAGTAGCTCACATACTCTCTGAATCGTCACAACCCATATGGAAAGGCGGTCTTAACGCAATTATGGCAGTAGGATAATAGAGCTAGCTCTCGGGACCAAAAGTATTACGGGATTCTCTCTTTTCGCGTAAGTAAGAGAGGATCAAACAAACTCTGGTACGGCACCTTGAAGTCAAAGAAGAGAGTTATGTCTTGCCTTACGTGTCAATTAGAAGTTAATTGCCCGCCGATAGAGGATTTCCAAAGCCTGAGGTTCTGAAGGTCCTGACTGAGCTAAAGGCCCTGGGAAAGGAAAGCCCAGGCAAGATCCTGACCGTTGGGACGTATAGTTCCGTAATCCGGGATAGATAAGACTTCGTGAACTAAGGTATTGAAGGACTTGGATTTATAATTGAAGATCTGGTGCGAAACAAAGCAAGCAGAGAGAGATATATTACTTAAGCTATCACATTTAAGCGGATAAGGAGGGAGTTGGGAGGTAGGTAGGTCCATAAAGTCTGGCTTTACAAAGCCTATTATTATGCCAGGCCTGGTAAGTAAGTTCAAAGCCAGCAGGCCAGGGAAGTAATAAGTAAGTGTAAAGGAGTTTACAAATCACTTTAAATAACCCAAGTAGGAAATAAAGGTTCTTATCTCCATCCAAAGAGGCCAAGTACCACCAAAAAGCAATTAATAAAACCCTCCCTTTGCCTTGCCGGATAAAGAAGATAGATACTGAACGCTGCCCCTGCCTCTACAGGACCTGATTCTTAAGAACCAGGATCTTGGGAATGGCTGGCTGAACGTTCTCAAAGAGATAGATCTAGAGAGAGGAAAGAGGATGAAAGAAGCTTTTGGCAGATTAGAATATACATGCATGGGAAGAGTGAGAACAAATCATGTATCCTATTTATCAGATCTTAAGGAGTATATAATAGTGTATTAGACATACAACAAGGTATTGAGAGAATGCGTTTCCCGACAGGATAGGTAGGCAAGAGTCATTATTCTGGGGGCATGAAATTCCTTATTTGGAGGCCCACAGACAGGGCAAGAGTACTTAATGATTCTACCTGCTGGGGTTGGGGCCTTAGTTGGCCTTAGGATGGATACAACACACCCCTCGATTGAAAGTAAGCGGAAGGAAAAAGCCAATTGAAACAAATTCCAAGGGCCCCCCGCACTCTATAGAGAGCTGCAATTACCGAGCTTTACTATGGGTTGACAATGGTGGGCTCCCATATAGGTGTATATCCAAGTTCTTCCTCTCCAGAGGAGTATACTATATGCAAAAATGCATAATTTCACCGCTCTTACGTAGAGTAGATCTAGCCCTTTCGTCCGTGCGCTTGGGTACTCGAGCAAAAGAAAGAAATACAAAACAATGCCCCTAATTAATGTAGTCAAATAAACATAAATATCAGATCACCACCTAATTAATGTATAAGATATCCCCCTCCTTTCCCTTTAGGGATAAGAGGGGTTTCTATATGGATTAGGGGGCCTGCCAAATGATCATTTCCTCCAAATCAATTTCTGATATGTACTTTTGTATAAGTTATGGATCTTATATAAAGAGGAGAGGGTCCTAGCAGTCTTTCGAGAGCGTCATACGCCTCATCAAATTATTTAGGCAACTAATTAAGATTAAGGAACTCTTCAAATTCAATGAAATGGGATGAATCCCGAAGGTAAATTGCAAGCGTCCAAGGGCTATTGTGGTCTGGTCTCTTTGAAGTTTCACAGTGATAAGATTCTCCTTTAATGGGAGGATATTTAGCCATTTCAGTGTGGTCAACCCTCACCCAGATAACGATATCCACTATCTCCATGGAGAATGACTATATAGAAGGGGCCTAGTTCACTCACGCAGAAGGGCAAGGGGGCATTCATTATTCTCCTCGCAGGTAGATGGGTTCTTCGTATCGTAGACCAAGTGTTTGTGGGTAGAAGTATAAAAGGGATTCTTGGCTTTCTCCGAACTAATATCCTAGGGGCGATTGAAAGTAACCTGCGGTATATATCCCTTGGGGTTTCTTCTTGCCTGGTTTCCTTCGTCATTATAAGCGGGTGTTTTCTTATTACCCCATTCAGCCTTGCGGTAGGTTAGGGGATTGGGAGAAAGCTCCGCGCGTAAGTAGGATAGAACGGTGGGTCCTATATAGAAGAAAGGGTTGTTCCCGTAGGAACGAGAGTCTAAGTTCTTTATTTTCTTGGCGATTTCCCTTGAGGGGGTTTATATATGCTCAAGGCTTTTTGCGTGAAGCAATTTTCACTTTTAGTGGATCATGCTCCTGGAAGAAATTATTGTATATCTCCAATGAATGTAGTATAATGGCATCAATTCGTCCAACGTCTAGAACTAACTTCGCTTATGCATTCTTTCCAATAAACCAGGTGCAGTCGACTAAGGAATCTATCATCCCACATGAAAGCGGGTAATTCATTGGATATTAGAATGACGAGGACATTCTTCGTTTTCACAAAGCAAAGAGTTTATCGCACTTCTGGTAAAAGGCTTCTCCTGCCCATCCAAAAAATGTAGCATCGTTCTTTCATTTAGGAGAGGGCTGTGAAATATTTGCGAATTTGTCAAAGACCCAACCCAAAAGTCATATGAGTTTTTTGCTCTCGATAAGTAGTTTTCCCTGGCCTCCCCTGGGCATACCAGGTTCTAGAGCATTTCCCAAGGAACATCGCGATTAGAGACTTCATTGTATTAGGTAGCCCCAGAATACTGAGTTGCTCCGATCTTAAAGGCCTCTCGGGCATCGCGAAGTTCCACGCGACCCAATCAAGAGCTGTCAATTTCTCTCTCAGGAAGCTGGGGTAAGAAGGTTTTGGAAAACCATGGTATTTTACGAATTTGCGCAATCTTTCACCGATGGAGCCATGATCGGTATACTCATCCATAGCCCTTTTTATTGCCATTGCAGAATGAAAAGTATGTCCTGCGGCCCAATGTGTAAGTTCATCGTCCCTCATGATAATATCTTCAATGGAACACTTCCTTAATCGCCGCACTTGTTGGATTCCACGATCCAGTGCTTGCTCAACATAGGTTGGAGTTCCCTTCTGGTTAGTCGTGGGCTTTACCCAAGAAAGAAATGACCATCCGCCTTAGTGACATATTTGGCACAAGCGGACCAGGCCTTGTGATACTTGACATTTACGGCATGACCCCAAAATTCTAGAACAAGGTCTTATAGCCGAAGCGATAGTATACCTGCTCACCACGCAATTCTTAACCCCTATATGGAAGTGCGAGCTGCCATTATTATGCACTTCGGTCGAGATAATTTCATTATTGAGTCACGTTCTATGCAATTTTGGATCCTTTCTAATGCAATATAATCTCTAACTAATTGCCTTTCTTCAGCCGTCATGGTGGTTTGCATAAGGGTGATCAATATGAATCGTCTTTTGTTTGTCGAATGAAGGAGTCGAGGATCCGTTGTCTTTATTGGGTTATTGCCACGAGGTCGGTATTTCTCGTGATTATACGGATAGGGTTCTTCCTCGCTATCGCTGGAGGAGCTGGAGGAGGAGAAACTACTCTAGTAATCATTTGATGATTCGTCGCTCTGTGAAGGATCGCTGGAAGAAGCCAAAGTGTGACCGAAGTCGTTTTCCAAGGAATTCAATCGGGTGGAAGGATGAAAACCAATGATGGGGGGAGAATACAGGTAAAATAAAGTTAGTCCAAGTTGACTCTAGTGAGGAAATAACCAAAGAGATCAATTTGATAACCCAAACAGAAGGCAGCCAAAGAGAGAAACTTCACAATATGGGACAAGGGAAACAGTAATAAAATGGTGGCTAGATAAAATGTATATAAACCCCCATTTTAGAGTTGGAGGAAACTGCTAGTGATACAAGTGTGACCATTTTTCAAAATTGATACATGTTAGTTAGAGGGCTTGGTTCTTTGAACATTTCCGATCTTTTATACCTCTCATTTGCCCGTATTGCGCCATGCCAAATATTGGTGTACTTTGCTTGGTTCGATTGGAAGACCTGCCCTTGGTCCATTTTCCCCCAAAGCTTTAACGCAATCTAGTTATTTACGTTATATCGCTATAAATATTTCTTTCCCGGTTATCTACGTTATATCCCATATATTGATCCATCTTAGGTCGCTCACTAATGGATGCACAAGCTTATAACGCACCCTGCCTGGATTGGTTGGTTGACCTTGAGGCATTGGGGCGAAAAGAAAGCTTGATTCAGACTTGGCTTGACCAATTCTCTCTTGACCGTTACAGGTTGGGATAATAGTCATACTGGTTCTAGTTTGGAAAGTAGACCGAAGTAGATTGGATAAGGGTATCAATCAGGCTTAGACTTGGTAAGAATAATATGTATATGCTATTATGCCGCCAGGGCCAGGCGTTTTCACATTATTAATATGAAAAGGCCCTCTATTATTATTATTGAACATGAAATGAATATAAATGGAACATGAAATGAATATAAATGATTTCACCTTTTTCTTATTATTGAAGCTGGACCTGCCTTTCTCAATTCAAGTAACAACTCAGGTGAAGTCCAGCATTTTATTTAGGTGCCCGCTATTCCCCCCCACTATGAAAGGCCATACGATTCTAATAAGATAAATAGCATCATACCTTAATCAAAAACTGATGATTTATACTGCTTCGCTTGGGAGAGTCAACTCTCTATCTTATATGATAATTCCTATCCTATTGGTCGGGATAAGGCAAAAACACATTAGCAACAAACTGTATCGAAACTAAGTAAGGTCTGGTAGATGAGCCAGCCCCAACAATAACCAATAATAGATACGGCCAGCCAATTAGAGTAATTCGGAAGTTTGAAAGTGGAGTAAGGTATCTCATCAGAGAAGGTCTTTCTATGGGTGATAAAGCAAGGGAAGGGTCTGATCGCCGCACTCAACTGATATTCCTTCCTGGCTTCATAAGAGGAATAGGTTGGGCATAACTCCATCGTCCTAGGGTTCCGGGCAGTTTGAATAGAAGGGTAAGGGATAAACCCATGCAATAGAATCTGTTGCTTTTAAGGTAAGGGAATAGTTGTTCCTACAAAGAAGAATAAAGGCGAGTGTGAGAAGCATATCCTGGCAGTGCTGGCTGTGCTGTCCTGAACATCATATCCTATGTCTGAAGCCCGTCCCCATCCATCCAACTGTTCTGATGGACCACCACATAATCCACCAACCCATCCCAGTTAGCCAGCTAACAAGCTAGCTTTATATTCCCACCAGTCAACTCAGCTAGGCCGTCTTATTGAAAAATGTTCCCACCAGCCAGCAGGCGAGAAGTGAAAAGCTACGAAATGGGCGGGGTAGCCACCATAGGCAGGCCACCTTCACACTCTCATCTTGGATACGTCACCCTTACACTCTACAATTTCACATCTCTTGCCATGTTTGCACGCTGGACGACCATGTAATGTGGGTGGGTTCTACCTCACCTATGATTCCGATCTTGCCAGCAGCCATGCAATGCCGGTTGGTCTGGTGAATTCAAAAACCTTATGAAATGAGGTTTTGTCTTATGCAAACGATGGCGGCCCGATGGTTGAGCGGAAAAGAGTCCTCGCCCCTCTTCCTATTTATCCTTACCCCTTGGCAGCTATCTCTTGCTTTTATATCATTGCCCCTTGGCAGCTATCTTTCTTGATTCTGTCTCCTCCTTGCCCTCGGCGGCTACCTCTTTGGCTTTAATCCCTTTGGCGGTGGCTTTCCTTCCTTTGGTGGTCCCTGCTTTAGTCGATCAAAATTGATTTCCTTTTCTAGATGACAAGGCTGACAAGCAAGGCCTCGTTACTGTAGAAGGGAGATTGACCTTGGTTTTGGATTTGTCCCGATCCATTAGTCTTGACTGTTAGAGATGGAACAGGGCCGGCAAGCAAGGCCTTGTGACTGTTGGACAACAAGGCTGGCAAGCAAGGCCTCGTTACTTTGATATATGACTGGGCGGGAATAGCCTAGTGTTAAGAGCTACATTGTTGGAGTTTTTCCTTTTGTTTATCAGCACTCGAAGGGTGCCAGAAGGTTAGGTCAAAGGATTTATTTGTATTTTTCTATTTTTCTATTTGAACTTACCAGAAAGAGCACGTTTGGTACTGTGCCTAAAGGGGATGCTCCTTTCGCAGGTGGTTCACTTGCCTTTACCTACTTTCTGCTACTGCCCGCCCCCAGGTTTGGAACGAGCACCAATTTGGGAATGATCTCGCTATACCCAAATAACGCTTGCTTACTAGACTGATATAATTGGGTAGTGACCTGAACAAAGAAAGTTAGGTCCCGTTGCCAACATTTTTTCCCATACAACTTGGTCGAGGCCCAAAATTGCCACATTCCTAAAAGTCCCCGTTTGCTCTGATGGATATCAAAGTGATCGGAGCTACCAGGCCAGGCGAAAGTGCTTGGTCGGATATCAAGGGGTCTTCTCCCGGGGGACTTCATTCTTCATCCAAGGTCTAAGGGCTGCGGGCTTAGGGCTTTGGGCTTGCTTCTCGGAATCTCTGGTCTGGTCGGACTTCACGCGTCTTATGGGCTTAGCTTCTTGCTTGAGCTTCTGGGGTTTGGTTGCTTCATACGGGCTTTGAAAGGAAGGAAAGGAAACTAGCTAGTAAACGGTCATATCTCCATAGCTCTAAGAGTGGTCCTACCCCTATAACTAGATCATCCCCCCTATAGCTTTAAGGGGTTATCAGGGCGATCATCCCTCCCATAGTTCTAAGGGCAATCATCCCTCTATAGCTCCTAGGCCGGTCAGTCACAGTGAATCAGTCAATAGGTAAGGTTCGGGTTAGACAGCTTTTACTTTGCCGTGACTATTTGCTTGAAAGCTTCTACCCTCCTATCCAACTAATGAAATGCCATCAATTAGACCTAGCTACACTTATGGGTATAGGTGAAGGTACTTGAGATCAGATCTTTTGATAGAATTTCAATTATTATATGAGCATTATTATATGAGCATGTGGTTGCACAACAGATAAGGTTCTATCCTTACAGAACTGGTTCTAACTGGTCCTATCCTTCATGAGATTCTTTCCTACCTTCCTTATTGGACCTTTTGTTTTGTGAGAGCTCGGATAATGTGGGAATTTATGGAACCCCTCCCCTATTTAAGGACCAGCCAGCTGGACACAACCTTTCTAGTTATAGTAGGACCCTTTCTTTTCTTTAGAGTTGGATGAGTTTCCCACACCTTCCTTTTATAGAGAGATAGTAGGAGGGAGACCTTACCTTTAGATAGAGCTTTTTGTAGTAGCGCTAACCTTTCGGGACCTTTGAACTTAGGTAAGTTAGGTCTTTCTCACTGCGAACACTTGACCCTGATAGCGTCGATCAGGACCTTATTTGAAGGGCGAGTTGCCATCCCATCTGGAAGGGGATTACAATAGCTCCCTCTCCCTACTAAATCATCATCGCCCCCCAACGCTGGAGGTGAGGCTCGGTCGTTCCCTACTGCATGGGGACCACTGTAGGGAAAATGAAAGGAATGCATTCACAAAAGGCTAGAACTGAGCCAAAGTAAAACTTCCATAGGTCCAGCATCCTCAGATCAGTGAGATGCTCCCTCATGCAAACCCACATGAACCCCATGCATATCGCATGCCGCCTATGGCATGCATAGCTAGCTCAAGCTCACCCCTAGTTACCTTTTGGGGACCAACACTCCAAGAATCTATACAATCATGGTTATGACTGCTCGGACCCTAAGATCTTATCTAATGCCAATACAGATTGACTCATCATGCACGACCCCTAGATAATCATCACAGTAGTAACTCACTAGCTCTCCTAAGGTAGTAATCTCCATGCGTAGGTGTAGTGCGCTTTGGACTCTTTAAACCCAATATGACATTTCTTAAGGAAGTATCCTTTAAGTATGAGGCGGGTGGGGGGAGATCGTATCGATATACTTTGTCTACAATATTATGCTTGCTGCCAGGGACAGCATCCTTATTAGTGCCATCTCCTTCCTTCTATGGCTCCATTTAGAATAAGAAAGACTGGCTAGTTAGTGAAACAACACACGCTTTATATGGTTCCGTCCATATTCTTTCTGTTATGGCTAGCGAAGCAGAGACGTTGTAGAAGCATGGGCTACACACTTTATAGAGCTAGCGAAGATGAAACGCTATATATGGTTCCGGATTCTCTTCTTTCTTTAACTGTACCAGAATTTCATCTATATATGCACTTGATTCTATCGAATCTCACAAAAACCTACCTTGTGCTAATAGGATTTATTTTATACTTTTGCAAGTTGAATATGCGCTGGGTAACTGCCTAATGCTACCGCGTGTGATTGAGCGGGGGAATGAACTTGAAAGATTTTATTTGTTGGTGGGGGGGCAGAATTAATGGTTGTTCTTCAGTATGAATCACTATAAGCAATACTTGAAAGGAGTGTAAGGAGGTTCCCAAGGGTAAGTTTAAGGTCCCTCCCAAGGATGAGTTCATAGGCGGAGTTTCGGGAAGGTCCCAAGGATGAGTTTCAGGCTTAGTCCCCAAGGCATTTCCCAAGGCAGAGGTATGAGTATGAGTTTTCAAAGGATATTCCAAAGGCTGTATGGATGAGTATTGTCGAGATCAGTGTATCTGTGCAGGTCTGTTTTTCGTATGGCTGCGAACTGAAAGTGGTAAGCCCAAGGTAAGGCCCAAGGTAACAAGGAACCAAGTTTAGTAACAAGTTTAGGAACTAAGGTAAGGAACAAGGGTTATTCCAAGGAAGACTAAGGTTATATGGATATAAAAGCGTGCGTATATAAGGGCGATAGATTATAGACAGACGGGTGATCTCAACCGAGTGAAATATAGGTCGGTTTGTAAGTTCTTGGCATCAGTTGAGAATACTTATTTTGGGTAGTGGCAGAAATACATTAATGTGGTTAACATGTCCTAGGTAGTAAGAGTGTATTAGTAAGTAATAGTTAGGTAAGCATCAGTAGGAGGGGTTGCTTGGAAAAGGGTTGCATCAATCAGTAGGCAGTGGCAGTGCTTGGTAAGCATCAGCGGGAAGGGTGGCTTGGACAAGGTGATAGTGTGATTGTAAAGAAGGTATGTCCGAGGTGTTAAGAGTAAGTATAGTATGGGAAGGCCTAGGGCATACATATTTGAGAGCCTCGGTAGGCAATTTGAGTTTGGCGGTACCAGGTGAAAATAGTGTAACGGATTAGTAGCAAGTGGCAGTGTTACCTACCTAGTGCCTTGCTTAGTAAGCCTGCCCAGCCTTGCCTTGACCCATCTAACCCCTAAACTCGTGATTTGTCTAATTATCAATGGCGATTTTGACGGTTTTTGCAATGTCTATCGATCTCAGATCAAATCCCTCGGTCTCGGTGTTAATGAAAATCATTCACTTGTGAATGGAATCTATTTCACTTCACAGTATTCCCGCACTTGGAATTTACAGTACTACCCCACCCAGTACTTCCCATTGAACAGTTCTACCTAAGGCACTAGGTAACAGTTCTACCTTGCTCCTCCTGCTCTGTATTCATCAACTGATCCTACAATATGGGGTTACTCATTGTAGGTCAAATGCAAAGCCGATCCAACCACGATCGAATCCAATAGCCTCTAAGACGTATTAGTCCAGTGATTAGGCAAATCAATCAAAATGGCAGGTAACTAGTCTGTGTAGGATGTGTAGGTAGTTTTTATGGTAATATAGAGCTTGTATAGATTTTTTTTAGGTAGTATTAGTTCCATTTCAAGTCTCACTCAGAATAAGTGTCATTAGTATATGTGTTATAGGGTATACTAGTATGTAAGTATATGTTGTATGTTGAGATAGCATGTCAGCCCTCAGCCTTTCCCTTATATCGAGCTATTATGGTTCCTTGCCACAAGATATATCCATTTATGGCTCCATAGACCTAAACTAGCCATATAATTTCGGAGAAGGCGGACATACATACCCATCCTGTGGGACAAGGTTTAATCCAAACAGAAACCCTTCCCTTTGTGCCAGCTACCCATTTTGTGCGTTTAGGCTTATTCTTTACGAACCTTCCTTGCCCTCCTCGACCTCGTAACCTCGGCCGAGTCGATGGCGGCCTGAAGTCGAGAGTTCGTTACCTCACCCTTAGGGCCTATTGTCAGGCAAGCAATCCTTCCTCACCCTAAGATTGAGCCATCCTCCTATCCTCCTATTGATTGATTGAGCCATCCTCCTCCCTATGGATTGAGCCTCTCCCCTCCTTGAAACCACAATAACTTATCTTCCTTTTACTTCATCTCTAGCGGATAACACCCCTTTCATCCAGCCATGTCTCTGAAGTTTTGGCAATAGTTCCTCTCCCGGAGGAATTAAGCAATAGAGCTTATCGATGCGTGCGGCCGTCCTGATCGATGCGGTCTTATCGGCCAAACCACGAATGATACTTTAGATTGATATAATGCATAGCGAGTGTAGCACTTACGTTAACCCTATAATTACTAGCTAGTGTCTTGAATGGTTTTGCACCCTGCACCCCGCTTCCTTCTTGTGATGGTGAAATGGCTCACTGACTGATGAATGGCTCCTGATGGTTGATAGGAGTGATAGATAAAACATAAAGGATATGGACGACCTTACATTCCTTCCCTCAAACGTGCCTATTATGTGACATGCCTTACTGCATGAAATTATTACTATTATGTGACATTCTTCCTTTCCCGTTGGTCAAGCCTGCTTATGCATCCTTTTCTTCCTTCCCTTGGTTGGAGATAGAGAGATAGAGGTTCAATTGGTATGGTCAATTTGTTGAGCAAATAAAACAGATAACACAACTTACTTCTCGGGATCACACGACTTATTGTTCCTTCCGGATAGATGGTTATCGCCTTGGGGAAGTGGGTGGGGAGGGCGCAATCATCAATTGAATGGTAGCACACGAACTTACATCGAAGCCCTACACGAAAGCTTAGCCATTTATGTGATTCTCCCATCTATTTCAAGCACATCTCCGACCAAGTACTTTCCCTTGGAAGCTCCGATCACTTTGAACTAATGATTCAAAAGGTCTGTGGCTACTTACTGGCCTACATCATCCGGCCCAACAACTAAATATATGGGCCAAACACCTAAACTACACCGGCCACTAAGCTAGTAGGATACCGGCTAGTATGCATGAACCCCGCTGATGTCCTTACCTTGGGGGTGAGCCATGATCGAGGTAGGGGGGGGGAGCATTTCAAACAACAGGAGGGGCACAACATGCTCGTAAGTAATAATAAAGAATATTTTTTTCTGGCTCAGAGTAAAGGCATATAAAAAAGGTATTAGTGGAGTTATAACATAAATAATAATAAGTCAAAATGCTGAGTGTTTTTCTCCAAGCCCGTAACAACTCTATCGTTCGTCTGACTGTAGGTTCGACTGTTTGACTGTAGTCCAACTTGTAAACACGAATGGGTCTTACTTTTGTATGAATGGATTTGACAGTAGGTCCCACTGCACAACTGTCTGACTTGTAGGCTGTACCTTGTAAAACAGTCTGGGGATGGCGTGAAGTAGCTTAAGGATGTCTATAGACCCTTCCCTTGTTCGAACACACATTCAACAAGCTTGAATTGTGATAATTCATAGCAATAGAAATTTTAAGAAATAAGAAAAAGAATAAGGTTAGGAAATAAGATCCCTCAACTCCATAAAGTGTTCCACATAGAAGGCCATCTTAGGATTCAACCCCCCTAGTGGGGCAATCCAAGTAACCTATAGACATTGTCTGTAGATGTCCTCCCTAGTAATCTTGTTCAGCTCATGCTTGGTTAGCAGGAGATGACCAGGGGCATCAAGAGAGTCTAAAAATGGGGGAAGGCAGTCCATTGAGATGCCCACAGACTGCAGGAGACATGTAACCTCCGCGAACCAACAATGATTCCGCCCCGAGGAACTGGCTAAGGCTATGGCCTCTTAGGAGCAATGGGCAGGATAAGGGTACCGAACTCGACCGATAGCGTAATCCGCAAAGCTCCGATCACTTTCCAAGCTCATTGATTGAATTTGTCCTTCATTCAAGATAGATAGAACCTTACCATTGATTCTACCCTACTATTGGTTTTCGGTAGTTTCGCTACAAAAAGGAGATATTATTGTGACTGTTCACTTTCAGATCCCCCATCCGCTTGCCTTCTTCATGAGGAGCCATTAGCGTGGGTGAGGAGCCATTTCGAACTACCATATCGGGGAATAATTCCTTGGGTGACAAGAACTAAGCGTGGGTTAGGAGCCATCCCACCAAGAACTAAGCGTCCATTCAATAGCCATCTTCTATCTCCATCAGCCCTTCAGGAAGTGATATCTCCATCAGCCATTCAGGAAGAGGTGCCTTCTCCCTTTCCTTCTTACTTTCCTTTCAGCCTTCTTACTTGCCTTATGACAAGGGATCTATAGTTCGAAGCCTACCTCACCATCGTATGTGTGGCTTATCGAAATAGGTGTGGCTTATCGAAGCTTATCGAACCAGGACCAACCTTCTATCAAGGTACGGATAGCTTGCCTTAAAGGGAGGAATTGACCATAAATTCTATTAAGAGATAGGAAAGGGATAACCTTCCCATCGAACTAAAAGATTAGCTTTCCAAAACAGGAATGAGAGATTCGTATAGTGGTCGGAACGTCTTGTTCCGGAGTGTGATGCTCATTACACAAAAGGAAATATAGAGTTATATATTGGATACTAATCTATAATTATATATACATATATATCTTTTGCATGTAAAGGAAAAGAGTAAGTTACATAACTCCATGCTCTTTTTTGTGGTTCTTCCTCTTATCTTGGCGAGACCTAAGGCATTCTCTTTGGCTGGCTTGCCAAGGAAGAGCATCACTACCCTTACCTTCAAGACCCTAAGGCAGTAAGCATACCATACCGTAAGCATAGGGTAGGCGTTCTAACAAGTACTTGCCAGCGTTATAACAAGCAAGGGCGGCGGAAAGTAGTGGTAAGCTTGGGCTGTGGTGCTCTCCTCTGTGATGCGGTAAAGGGAGAAGGCGGTTCCTACATTGCCAACCCTATCTCATATAGTAGGGAGTGATTGTGGGGAGTGAGATCAGAGAACCTTTCTGAAAGGGAAAGTGTCTGTATTCCCTAACGTATTTTCTTTTTCTATAAATACAGGTAAGCTCAATCTAAGCTTCACTATCATAGTTACAGTAATAGCCTGTATATAAGAGCCTGGAGAACTCGTTACCATTGCTTCTGTATTACTAATATCAGGGAGATCATACCCTGTACGATAACATGTATGTTAATTAGGTGATTAACATTGTCCAATATTACAGAGCTTAGGGTTATACTGGTAATGAGAAGGTTAATAAGCTTACAACTAGTTATGGAATTACAATACCTTTCATATTAGTGAGCTAAAGCTATGAATAGTAACCAAGCTATGATAGATTACCTATATACCGGTAATGATAGAGCTTATAGCCTCTGTATTAGTGATATAAGGTTGATCCATAAGCAATGATATGATATTATTATAAGTCAATAGCTGTACTTATACAAGTATTACATGTTACTCGATAAGCTGTAGTTTATACAGATACATTATGCATTCAATTATTAGAATTACCTACTACTTATTACGGAAGAATAGTGGTATAGATAGGATATTCGAGTATAGCTTACATGTGTGATTACCATTCATGCCTTGTACTTTACATATAAGGGTTATGATTCCAATACAAGTAAGTACCATTACTTTGATCTATGATTATGTAGAATAGATAAGCCAGCATGATACGTACTATTCCTAATAAGCTGATAACAAGTATGGATTCTAACCAAGCTATGACTAGAGCTGTATTACTCATAGGTATATAATGGAGATAGAAGCAATACAATAAGATGGAGAGCTTTTATTACCTGTGTTTTACCCTAATATATTTATACAAGGTCATTACACATATGAGCTATTACGAGAAAATGATACCTTCTTTGTAATACTTAACCAGTACTAGTATTTACATAAAAAACCTGTGATTACAGTGCAATACTACTCTTTTTCCACATTATGACTCTTATATAAATAGAGAAAGCCGAATACAATGGATATGATACTATATTATAATACGTCTGAGATCCCTCTAAAGCTGGTACTAGTACTGTATTACCATAATACGTATGATTCCATTGATACTATTGGAATACTACTATGTTAGCTTATATAAGCTGATTAACTTGCTTGTATTACGATAGCCATTGTCTTATGTGTGCTGTATGTATTTCCCCTTAGTTCGCTAAGCTAACACGGTGAAATATACAACCCAATAAGTGAAAATATGGCATATATTATAGACTAGTAATACCATTATAGTAATACAATAAGGATCACTGATTACTTGCTGCTTATATTCCATATGAGATGACTTGACTACTACTCTATATACCAATCCAGTAGGAGATTGATGAATGACCAATGGAGTAGAAGCAATCGACATACCTGGATACGATACATGGTCTATGAGCTATAGATACATGCAAACACATTGCCTAGTATAAACTCTACATACTAGTTTTGACAAAGCTCAATATGCTTGTCAACATATGGGTTTGATTCATAGTAACTGCTTACTGTTTCCACTTAGTGTAATCACTTGTATTCCCTAATCAATTCCAAAACATTACGCAGATCAATGGGTCTAATACTATAATTAGATCAAACAAGCTGGTAAAACAAGCACATTGGCTAACTTGCACAAAACAAAGGCTTGTAGAACCTTGTCATAACCTGAACATACGTATTACTAATAAGAAAGAGGCTTGTCTTCCCATAAGTAACATGAGCTTACATCATAGCTCTTACCAACCCGTTGTTACCTTAGCGGATGTGTTATGGGCTTAGTACTAATACCCTTATTCTATTTAAACTAAGCTCCTAGTAATAAAACAGCTTGTGTTGACATATCAATGAATAGCCTATGTAATAGTGAGATATAAGGGCTTAATCACCATTGATAGAGTACGTACATATTAGATATGCTTATACTTACCATGAGCTGTATATCTCTATGGCTAGTATCTCTACAGCTATAACAAGATAACCTTGCATGTAAGCCATTATAAGGACAACACTAGTGTATGAATAACAAGGGGCTTAACTCATTGTCCTTATTCATCATATTAGTACTACATGGCTAGGTGTACTGTTTAAGTATATACAAGCTTACTAGTCTAATAATTATAGTTATGGTCATTACATTGTATTGAAACTGATACGTATTGAAACTGATACCATGGATTTTTATGTTTCCATAATTAAGCATAGTTAACATATGTGTTTGATTCCACTTGTTACTAACATAGCATAGTAATCGTAATTAAGCTAGTAGTATAGAGTTACGCAATAGTATAAGTTACTGTGATCTAATGGTGTAAGTATTTATTAGAAGTATATCCATATTAATCAATGTAATGAAGATTACCCAATAGAAACATCAGTGTTATGAGCTCAATGTTTACCATAGCTATACCTTGTATTCCTTTATCACTAGTTATGGAAATATGCATAAGTATAACAGATCAGGATAAGCCGTATCACTCTAGTATCAACTTATGATAACAGTATCGGATTAGCTTACAAGCTTGGAGATAGCTCGAACTCTTCATCTTATTACGATTCCATGAAGCTTCAGACTATGTAATTGGTATAAGCTAATGACCAAGCACGTATTCATATTCATAGTACAAGTAAACACATATGAGCTTGAATAGTGTACACGTCTCATATTACTAGTGTTATGATTACTGTATTGATTAGGGATATACAATACCGTATAAAGACTGATTACTTAGTGTAATGATTCACTGCTTTTTCTGGTGTGATAAGTATACCTATTGTAATAAGCTCTTCCTCATGGTGTCAGTATCGGTGCCATATGTTAAATCTAAGCATGTTGGAATCTACGAACCTTTACTTATACCTATGATATGTGAATCAATTCCATTATGATGAAAAAGTCTATAGTATAGCTTAGCTAAGCCCAGACATAGTGTAATCACAGTATTCATTTTCTATTATGAGCTTAGTAATCCCATTTATATTTATACAATAGCCTGTAAAACAGATTAGATTGAAACCCATTGCCCATATCATATTGAACACAACATCATCTCAGTGATAGCATTGTATAGCTTGTTCTTACCTTATTACTTTAATAAAATGTATACGTTTCCATGGTTATTACGGTTCCATTACTTTTATGGTATTTAGACTGATTTATATCTAGCTCTTATTACCTTATAAGTACTGATTATGTTACTAGTAATGCCCTTGACAGTAGGTATGATATCGATATCCCTTTTGTTACCATTGTAACACAGTGAATCTCATCCTACTACTAGGTAAAATAGGCATAAAGGGGTAGTAGTAATTCCATAAGTGTAATGGTCTACTATCTATTACTACTTGTTTGTCTTATATCAGGACGTGTATCAACCGTATGGAATAGATTATGGAATAAAGGGTGAACAAAGGACTGTATATATAGGAACAAGGCTAGTAACTCAACACTCGGCTTGTATACTGATTGGTTATCGTGATTCAAGCTCCAAGTTATGCTAATCAGAGATAGAAGCAATGGTCCCAATGTGATACAAGGCTTCATACTCATCTTATCCCATGAAGGTACTATGCAATACATATGCAATAATAGTAACAACATACCAAACCACAGTACTTCTTGCTTTATATCGTAATCATCTCAGTATATGCTAGACCAGGTGCTTACATATTAGCTTGATTACTGGAATAACGTAGATGTAAACGAACATGTGTAACCTCTATACTCTTAACCTATCACTCTTATGGTATTAGTACTGACATTACCATCAGTAAAGCTATGGTTATTTGCCTAAGTTATACCATCATGATATTGGTAGTATCTGTATTCAAGCTAACTTACATGCTTAGTTACTGTATCCAATATAACTCATACAGCTTATACAGGCGGTCATAGCTATATTAACCCTATTCATTGATTATATCAAGAGTTTAGACCATTCCGAGGTATGTGAACAGGTTAGGTGAATTACCACAATTAAGTCGGTATTGATATGGGCTTACAAGCCTCATTAGTTTCAATATACCACTTATAGTGCAATCATAAGGTTCTATTTATCCCTTACATATGGTAAACATAGAGTAATACGTATGTAATAAGTAGTATACACATCTCAATAGAGATAGATATGTAATTACACTTACCTTTCATGTTTGTTGTAACTCTGTATGAAACATCTACAGGTTAGTGAATAGGGATCTGCTCATATCAAACTAGCTATCATATTCAATAGGATAACCCTATCATGTAAGATATACTACTAGGCTGTTGAAAAACCTAATCAATATGGAGATCACTCATTCCTGGGATTCAAACCCATTACCTTTGTTAAGCCTATAGAGTAAGCTCATATCTTATCACAGTAAGCAGCTGTATGGTATAAGATGATACAATGGAATTAGGACTAGTTAGATATGTAACAAACCGTATCCAGTCTGATTGGTACCTGTTTTATTAACACATACGTAACTGATGACTGTTTCAACTTAATAGATTACCTCACCTTTATTGAATGGTAATAGCTCATCCTTAAGCTTAAAATAGGGGTGTAGAAGGAATTGAATAGAGCTGACTGTATTAGTACTACTTATGTGTATATAGCTTATGAATCCACAGCTAGTAACATATGGGAATAAGGTAAGCATCTTTACCGTGTGTTATACTCATGTCATATTAGTAACCCTTACATAGCATTGGAATAGTAAGCATCATATGACCAATACTTATGGAATGAAAAGTAAGCTTTGGATCATATACGCTTTGACTTTATCACTATGCTTTTCATATTATATAAATACGCATAAGTTGGTTAGCTCGTGAGTAATAGCGTACAATGTGAATAGAAGAGTATCAATGATTATGTGATTACCTATTGTGTTATACTTGGTGTAATAATAGCAATGTGCAAATACAAACCAGTATTGCTTCTACATTGTGTGATAAGGGTAACAGTACTAATAGATTAGGTGCAATGAGCACTAAGCAAGAAGCAGTGATAAGAGTATAAGGTTGACTAAGCTTCCTGTAATCATCATGGTTACTCATGTGTTATACTTGTTCAGGTGTATTGGTTATGTATAAATCCCATTACTATGACCATATATGATATCAATATAAGATCAGTGATAAGAAATGTATCATGTTTAGACTGGTCATTAGCATAAAGTCTCATATAGGTAACAAAGCCTCATGAAGCCAAATCAGTGTATGATTACTAGCTTACTGACTGGTGATAGTTGGAACATGGTTGGTACTATTCCCATTAGATATTAGAGTAATATGTGAGAATTCATATTTACCCGTATTCCTTATACCACTACTGGGTAACCAGCTGTGATCATTACCATATTTATGCTTGTTTCAACTGCTTTCACAGGTAGCTTGATTGGTTGTATTGCCATAATATACATACTGCTTATAACACTATTAGTATAGCTCAACTATCCGTGTTTAACCACCTCTGTATCGTAGTGAAAATATCATTACTGCTTATTCATATGTTAATATTCATTGCACTACCTTATACTCCTACTCGGTCATTGGTGTATATATAGTCATAACTCCATTGATAGGTGAACATACTAGGGATAAACACTAATGATATCATTGCTATTACTTACATTACTATAATCATCAGCCTTTTCTGAGTACCAGACCATGGTTGCTAGACGACCAATGGATGTGTTCGGATGTGTCTCTTACCACCGATGGGCGTGCCCCTAACCAATGTGTGCTTCTTTGGTTTTGGTGATGTGTTTCGTATACCAAGGCTCTTATCTCGCTCAGGGCTGCTTGGAAGAAGAGTCAAAAACAGACGGTTGACCTCATTATGCTACAGTAGAAGGCCAAGACGGATCGTCTCTATCGAGATCGAGATCTTGTTCTAGGGCCGCTACCTCGGATGGTTCCAGGTGCATAAGTATCACCCGCAGTATCACCAATAGCCAGAGCACAGCTAGTTCTTGTTCGAGACAATCCAATTCCATAGCCCGTTCCGGAGCCACAATTGATAATGCAATTGAAACTGTACCAGTTTCTTTTATTGAAGTTCCAATTCCAGTCCCAAAGAAAGCACTACCAGGAGCAGCAATAGAGGCATAGGCGGGGGTTTCACCTTATCCCGTGGTGGGAGAAGCAGGAACGAAGGCGGGGGCAAAGCCAACACCTTGCAAATCATACCTCGCAATTTGATGGCCCATTTCAGATCTTCCCATTCGAAATACATTATTAGAGTAGGATTTGGTTGAATCAATTCATTACCACTGGGAACTAGCTTTGACAATCAGTTGAATTCAATTCATTCGGACAAGGGCGCATGGTAGGCCACCATACATACCTAACCCTAGCCAGCCAGCTAACGGATCAAATGGTTACACCTGAGGGAAAGCGAGGCAGTCCAACCCCCCAATCTGGACCTGGTAGAGAGAGACTAAACAATAGCCCACTTAGGATACGACTGATGAAACAGCCTCATCTACGCCTAAAAGATACTGCTGGTTTTCGAAATGGAATTCTAACTAGTACATATGGATCTGCTCAATCTACATCCGCTTCTGGAACTATATATGCAGCTGTTAGTGGTGCCTTCTTGGGAACTGGGGCTGGCTCATCCCTTCCAGGGCAAGAGCTTGTTAGAGAGCCAGCATCGATGCTAGTTTTAGATCGTGCAGCAATGATAGATCGAGATTGACCGGAAAAGGCAGGAGTTTCATTAGTAGCGGAGGCTTATGCAGTACCAGGGGCGAGAGGAGCAGAGCCTATTGGTTGGAGAGCCATAGCCCGCTTGTTTTCCCGTTTCATATCCTATAGTTGCATATCCAAATACAGATGCAGAGGTAACAGAAGCAAAGGTAGCATACGAGGTAGGAGCTTCACTGCCATCCATTAGATCCAATCAATAGATTTGCCAGGGTGAGGCGAACAAAACCTGTATTCCCCTGTGTATTAGTAGTTCGCGGCCGTATAGATTTCTATTTCTGGGATATAAATGAAGAGGGCTTTGAGTCTATAGCAGCATAAGAGTCAGCAGCATCACAGCCCATTCAATTTCCAGTCGAAGAAGCCGGGCTGCCATCGCTTTCAGGAAGTTAATAGGTAAAAAGAAAGAAAGGGGCTCACTCGGCAAGGCCCTTATAGGGGAAGTGGCTGGCATAAAGCTGTCCTTTTTACAATCCTTTCCCCGCTGTCGCTCACTGCACTTCGTCACTAGATCAAGAAAAAGGGAGGGATAGATTCCACATCCCCGCAATAATCTCATATTCATATGGAGTAAGTTTTTATAAGAACACCATTTTCTTCCTTTTCTTTGGCCGGCTCTTCTCATCTAATGTTTAGACTCACGAGCCATTCCATTCAGGTCCTGTCCTGATTTCCTTGGCCTTGGCTTGGCCTTGGCAGAGGCGTTTCAATATTTCTCTTACTGTGTCCTCTCCCGTTGGTCGAGCGATGGCGGCCTTTAGTCGAGAGTTCGTTACCTCACCCTGCCAGGGGCATGATGGCGGCCTTATCATATCCTTCTAGCGCGAACACTAAGGAAGGCAGTCGTTAGAGGTTTTCGGGGTTCTTAAGACAGATAGCTCCAGACAAGTCCAGGGAGGTTCGGCCCCAGGGAAGTATTTGAATGGCCCAATTCTGCCTTTCGGATAATGCGGAGCCGACCCTCGACCGACGTAGGAAGGAGAGAGAATTTCTGCACCCTCTCGACCCGCCCGGCATATAACCTGGGCATTCACTCAACCTGCTCTCCCTTTCTCAACGATCTTATTGTATGCGAACTAACTCCTGTTCGGTTATGACTGACTATCTCATATATAATAAAGAGACCAATTCATGTGGGATGTTGCTCACCGTATCTTACTTTACTAGGTTGAGGGACAGGGCATTGACTCGCTTGACATCAGGAGGGATAAGCGCTTGTTCTTGTTGTTATCCATCTCCGTGCATGAGGAGGGAGAGGCGCAATCAATCGGTATAAGTTATTAGGTGTGTAATATGCCAGATATTACGTAATCATCACCTTATGTACCTTTCGGTAGCGTTAAACAAGGTTGTCCCCTCTCCCTCCCATCGGGAGAGGCAGGTGCTTTGTTCGGCGAATTTTTTGAAAAGAGTAAGTGGATGGGAGGTGTCCGCTATGTCCTTCGGTGAATAATCCCATTCTGTGGGTCCTTCGGTCGGTGAAAAGAGAGAGATTCTGTTAGGAGACAATAGGTTAAGGTGGCGGATCGATTCTTCGTTCGGTTCAAGGTTGCATTCTAGTGCACCCGATGCTGTTGCAGTGAAAAGAAAAGAGTAGTATTCCGGCGGTTCTGCTATTCCTTGTTGGGGACGAGTGCCTCGGTGCGGTGGAAGGGCAGAGTTTATTTTCTGTTCGAACATAGGATGGCGAATAGGCAGGCAGAGTGGGTGAGGATAGGGGGGGGGGAGAGTTTGGATGAGGGTAGCGGATTCCTCGGTTTAAGTTAAGGTGGGCGGGGTCAAGGTGGTCATGTATAGGAGTGAGTGGTTTAAGGTGATTCTTTGGGTGAAGGTGGCTGGCTGGGTCATGATCTCTGTGTGGGTGGGGATCCACATTTATATACGATTTCAAGATATGAGCTATTCACCCAGCAAGGGGGGAGGGACTAATATAAAGCCGACGACACACAAATAAAAAATGCATACGAAGGCTAATATAACCTATGTGATGTGAGGTTACCGTCTCTTGCTTGACCATTAGGGCTCTTGCTTGAAGGCTTGCCTGCTTGAACGCTAGAGGTGTGAGTCTCTTTGCTTGAAGGCTTGCCTAAAGGACCGCTAGGGCTAAGGAAGGCTTGTGGCAGGGGCTTGGGCTGGTGCTGGAGCTTTGTGTTGGGCTTGTGCCTTAATGAGAATGAGTGGGGCCTTTGGTGCTGGTGCCGTTTTTTTTCCTAAAGGCGAACATTTTTTCTATGTGTACTTGAGTGGTCATAACACCATTGGTTCGTAGTAGAACTCTTAGACCTGTGTGTAATGATAAAGCTTCATGATATTACAGTATTTCCATAATATGTAACATATATGAGACTACTCTATTTTTTTGACCTTATATGACACATTCATACACTGAACCCATGTAATATCTCGGGCGTTGAAGCTCCAAGGCACACCCTCTGCAAGGAGCCATAAGTGTCACAGTACTAAGGGTTTCCCCTACCCCTATCTGGTCAATAGGTTGGATTATAGTAGGTGCATCTCTACACCTTTGTGGCCTTCTAGGAAATGCCTATAAAGGATCCAGAGCAGTGCTACAACATGCTCTACCCTCTGACTTCATTGGAGAAGCACCTTGCCCTAGGCCCTGTGTAGGGACTTTTTAATCGGTAACAAGGGCTGGCTCCCTGTACCAAATACACCCTGGGCTGCTAACCCTCAGTGTACCGAGTAGTACCTCTATAGTGAGTAGCCTACTCTTGGGATGTATACTCCTAATCACATCCCCATTCATGGTCAGCCTCCTAGAGGACCTGGTATATCCCATCATAAAGGGATCCTTATGAGGGATCCCATTTATCTATATCCTTTGTGAAGCACCCACCCACCCTTCCTCCCCAACTTCAGCGTGGGGCGTGCTACACGGGACCGCCCCTGATAAGGGATAAAGAATAAGAAGAAACAGTGACCGCCTAAGAAGACAGTACAGGTCAAATAGGTTCACCACCCTCTGGTAGCCCCATCCCACCCTCATCCCAAGGACCTTAACAGCCCTTGTGAAGGTTCATTAGGATGGTTATTAGGGGTTACATTGGGAAATAAATATAGGGGGGTTAATTGGAAATGAATAGGGGTGTTTAGGCCATTTTTAATGGATTGCGTAAAACCATTCAAAGCCACTGTGATGGCCTAGTAAGTGGTAATCTTGCTCCGGTCTCCATAGTTGTCACTCCTCCATATTTGATGGATCCATCTTGCTTCTTCAATATTACTATTACCCTAAAGGCTACCATTTTTTCTATGTGTACTTTTTAGGGCTCATAATATGACCTTAGAAAGGCCCCTATACATAGGTTCTAACTAGACTAGTAGGGAAGCAACCTACTAGTTTGACGACTTAACAACTTACCTCCTGAGGGCTGGGTGGTGCATGAATCCAAAACCAGTGACCTAACTTGAGGGCATCGCGAATGCTAGACGATGGTGACCTCCTGAGGGGCATCTCCTACTGGAGAGCTGACCTAACTTGTATGGGGTTGACAGTAGTTATTGCCTAGTAAGTGGGCATTATGCTCCGGTCACACTATGAGTATACCCTAAAGGCTACCATTTTTTCTATGTGTACTTTTCGCCCTAACCGAAATTGGTGGAATTGGACATAAAGAAGCCACTCAGGTTCGTTATTGATTAGGTATAAGTGAGAACATAAAGGTGAATGAGTCAACTAAGTATCAGATCGACCAAATTGAACGAATAATAGGTCAAGATCATGTTGTTCATTGGGAATTGAAGAGGGGAAAACAAGCAAACATCGAACGATTAATTCCTATTTCTTGTTATCATGGAATTTGTCATCAAGATGGATTGCCCTTACGCGGTCAACGAACTCATACTAATGCTAGGACTTGTCGCAAATTCGGAATAGTTCCGATCGGAGCAAAAAGAAAGAATGATGGCGATCCATCGCACGCAAACAAATATGAATTGGCGTCAACACATAAAATGGTCTACAATGGTCGCAACCTTTGCTACAAACTTTTGGCATCTTGTCCACTTTCCATCATATTCCAGTTTTGACATGATGCTCATGCCATGATTTGAGAATTAAGGCTAATCATGAGCCTCTTGCTCAAGAATGGACCTTCCCAAAATCCTGCGAAATTTTATCACAAACACAACCATCAATCTAAAAAACATATCATGGAAGAAACATAACTTGATGACATATACTTTTTCTCATTCAAAGAAAAAATTTTCACAACATGTAAACATTGCCATGTACTCTTACATCTTTATGTACAAACCATCGACCAAACACAAGTCGACAAAATAGTCTTCTTCAAACAACTCACTCTAAAGTCAAACAATAGCATGTACAAATTTTCATCTTTGTTGCATCTAAGTGAGTCTACACAACTCTAATTTTCAAACACCTTCTTGGCCTAAACATGCAATATGCATTCAATTGGAAAAGAAATGCATCAATCATTAAATGACATACAAGGCCTTAATTGGATAAGAAATCTAACCATATCTTACCAAACCACTTCAATGACGCTTCTTTTAGTTGCACATCATCATGTGTACCATACCGACCCACATCAATTATGGAATCCTATTTTACATTCGTGTCAAGATATATTTCCACCTTATTCAAATGTCATGGATGGCTTGCTGGATACAAAGTCCAACACTTGTCTACAAGATGACCTTGCTTATGGCAATGAGTGAAAAACAATTGCATCTTCTTTTCAACAGGGTTTTCATTATCCAATGGAATTTTTAATTTCTGCCTCCTTTGTTTAGAAAGTTTCCTGTGCATGTATATCTTCTTCCAACATCTTGAAACATTACGGTTATTCAAACCACAAAAGGAAGATGCAAACTTTCCCCAAATCTTATGTCAGAATTTGCCATGTTTATCATAATAAAAACAACTTGATTAAAGGCATACTTATACCTTAAAAATTCACCTTTTTCGCGTTCTTGAAGAGGTGAATTTGATGAGGTAGTGGCTATCTTCGGAATAGAAACAATGGCTTTGATGGTTTTGGAGCTTCCAACATCCTCTTACTTTCCATTCTCATTAGTTGCATGCTTATGAGCATCTTCTTTCAAAGTGGGTTTAAAACGTTTTCATTTCTCATGAACACAATATTCATAAGCATGAGGTAATGAACATGTAATTAAAGTCCTGCTTGCAATACCTTCACGTGCCTTCATGGATTTGGAGCATTTCCCATCATGTTTTCCATAACCAAGACCAAAATAATTTGGACTTTCCTCAACAAAAGTTGGATCAACTATGCCTTGTGTATGTTTTCCTAACCATTTACCTTCATAGCCCATTTTCATCAGTAATTTTCACCCTATTCCTCTAGTGTGTCTTTGAAAAAAACATACACATTTATCTTCAGAGGAAATTGAAGATAAAATTGAATTTCATACCTCTTTTTCAAGCACATGATTGGCTAAGGCTTCCTTAGCATCATGGAGTTGAGTCTCCATCTCATGCAACCTTGCTAAGTGTTTATTTAAAATATGGAGCTGAGTCTCCATCCCATGTATCCTTTCAAGAAGCTATTGTTTTTCCTCCTTCATGGAAATCAATTTCTCTTTGTTGTGATTTTAGATTTGAGTCCTTAATAGGAACGACCTCCTCTCCTAGTGGCTCTCGGCTTATTTAATCTTCAAAGTGGATAAAACAATATTGCAAGTGCTCCAATGCCTATGCATTCCATGCCATCGTGCTCATAGCATCAAAATAATCTAGGAATGGCTCTTCTTGAGCCAAAATTTGTTGAAATTAGCAAACATTATGCTTCATTCAATTTTTCCCTAGGAATCTCCACTAAAACTAGAATATCTCCAGTTCACCCCACCAATTTTTGTAGTGGTGCCAGATTTGGAGGACCGCCGAAATTTCCACTATCTTAAACTCTAGCTTAATTAAATATAAGCAAGTTTAATTTTGGAAATTAGAGCTAAAAGAGATTTAACAAAACTACGCATTTAACATTTGATTGGCCCTTGTTAATATGAATTATGGGTATTAAACCCACATCTAAAACTAATATCCACGCTTAACCATAAGCACTCCGTCGTGGTCGTAGTGATGAGGAAATCTAGGGAGGGGGCTGGCCCTCTACATTCCCTCACTGGTTGAATCATTTGAATTGAAATAAAACTTGCGGACTATATAGGTTAAGTCTCGTGCTGTGGGCTAGTAGTAAATTGGTGCGTTGTATGGGGGGAGGTCATGGGGTCAAACCCTGACCTTCTCCAAGCCATTGGTAAATAAGTTCTCTCCCCGAAACTTTAATCCAAGCTTTGCATAAAAATGAATTCAGACTTTGATAATAATTCAAAATTTCAATGTTAATTAGGACTTTGGATATTGCATAGTTTCACACCATATAATGTTAGATCCGCCACCATATAGTACATGTTCAAACTTTGGATATAATTTAAATAATTCGACCATTGAATAATGGAATTCCTCCAAAACATGGACCACCAGAGGGGGAACGTGGCGGCCCCTTGCTGCACCACGTGTCAGCATCTCGTTGTACTGTCCCCAACCATAAAAAAATCAAATTCGACCTTAGGAGACAACACATAAATAATCTCACCTTCCAAACCATCCAGTCAATCCTGCAGTGACACTTTTCACAGTGTTGTTGGGGGAAATGGAGGAAAACCCAAAATTTTCGCCTTTGAACATGTTTGACAATTTTTTTGAAAATTCTCTTGTTTGACATAGTGATCAGCAGGCTCTAACTTCCTCATACATACTCTGTTTTAGGTGAAACGAATTGCACCGGATTCCTGGCAACCACCCTGATCCGATTGTTTTGGTTTGGTGTGATTCTGAGAAATTTGAATTGTTCGCAAATTTTTTCCCCGTAATCAAGATTCTGATCACTCCTTCCAACTGACAGGATTTTGGACCCACAAAAGCTGGTTATCTGATAAGAGTTAAATACTCTTCTCCTTCCCAAGTTATATAAACTTTATTATACTTGGAAAAATGGCCATGAAAACCACTTGGGTTCACTAACATGCCTTTCCTTACAAATGGCTTGGTGCTTCAACCAATGTCCTGTTTTGTTGTTGACACAATGCAACAATTTTTGAATTCTTGCTGACTGATAAAACAATTTTTTGTACCAAAGCGATCCCTGAGTGATTGGAAAAATAATTGATTTCCTTCCCACCGAGAATCTGGTTCCTCCTTTGCGCAAACATGCATTTGATGCAAGCTTCTCCTTGGAAACCACTTTTCCAAGTTAAGCTCATTTGAGTGAACTACAAAAATGAGTTCCAACATCAGTAATAACAAGAAAAGAAATGACCATTCCTTTTACCTCCACATTTCCAAATTCCACATCTCAAAGAATGCATTCACCACCTCTTTATCTTCTTGGCATCAACACATAAAATGGTCTAAAATGGTTTCAATATTGACTACAAACGTTTCGAATCTTGTCCACTTTCCATCATCCTCCAGTATTGACATGTTGCTCATACCATGATTTGAGAATTAAGGCTAATCATGAGCCTCTCTCTCAAGGGCAGACCTTCCCAAAATCCTATGACATCTTGTCACAAACACAGCCATCAATCTAAAAAACACATCATGGAAGAAACATAACTTGATGACATATCATTTTTCTCATTCAAAGAAATAAATTTCACATCATGTGAACATTTCCATGTACTCTTACATCTTGATGTACAAAAAATTGACCAAACACAAGCTGACAAAATATTCCTCTTCAAAAAATTGACTCTCAAGTCGAACAATAGCATGTACAAATTGTCATCTTTGTTGCATCTAAGTGAGTCGACACAACTATAATTTTCAACCACCTTCTTGGCCTAAACATGCAATATGCATTCAATTATAAAATAAATGCATCAATTATCAAAATACATGCAAGGCTTTAATTGGGTAATAAATCTAACCATATCTTACCAAACCACTTCAATGATGCTTCTTTCAGCTGCACGTCATTATGTTAACCATCTTGACCCACATCAATTATGGAATCCTATTTTACATTAGTTTCAAGATCTCTTTCCACCTTCTTCAAATGTCATGAATGACTTGCTGGATACAAAGTCCAACACTTGTCTACAATATGACCTTGCTTATGGCAATGAGTGAAAAACAATTGCATCTTCTTTTCAACATGGTTTTCATTATCCAATAGAATTTTGGATTTCTTCCTCCTTTGTTTAGAAAGTTTCATGTGCATGGCTATTTTCTTCCAAAATATTGAAACATTATGGTTATTAAAACCACAAAATGAAGATGAAAAGTTTCCCCAAATCTTATGTGAGAATTTGCCATGTTTATCATAAAAAAAACAACTTGATTAAGGGCATATTTATACCTTGAACATTCACCTTTGTCCAGTTCTTGAGGAGATGAATTTGATGAGGTAGTGGATATCTTCGGAATAGAAATAATGGCTTCAATGGTTCTAGAGCTTTCAACATCCTCTTGCTTTCCATTCTCATTAGTTGCATGCTTATGAGAATCTTCTTTCAAAGTGGGCATAAAACGTTTTCATTTCTCATGAACACAATAAGTGTGAGGTAATGAACATGTAATGAAAGTCCTTCTTGGAACACCTTCATGTGCCTTCATGGATTTGGAGCATTTCCCATCATGTTTTCCATAACCAAGACTAAAATACCTAGGCATTTCCTAAAAAAAAATGGATCAAATATGCCTTGTGTATGCTTGCCTAACCATTTACCTTCATAGCCCATTTTCATCAATAATTTGGACCCAATTCCTCTAGTGTGTTGTTGAAAATAATACACATTTACCTTGAGAGGAAATTGAAGATAAAATTGAATTGCATACCTTTTTTTCAATCACATGCTTGGCTAAGTATTCCTTAGCATCATGGAGTTGAGTCTCCATATCATGCAACCTTGCTAAGTGCTTATTTGTAATATGGAGCTGAGTCTCCATCTCATGCATCCTTTCAAGAAGCTCTTGCTTCTCCTCCTTCATAGAAATCAATTTCTCTTGAAGTATAATTCTCTCCCTCTTATCTTCATACATCTCTTGCACCATATCATTCATGACGTAGAGCTTCTGCAACATCTCTTTATCAAAAAGTTTTGATAAGGAATATTGAATAAAAGCAATGCTTAATGAATATGCCATCACACTTGATGCATAAAAATCTTCTTTTCTGTGATTTTAGAGTTTAGTCCTCAATATTGACATTCTCCTCACACACAAAAACTTGCACACAATTAAATTATTCTTGCATAGATGAAAAAATGAATATCTAATTATTCTAGCTAACCTTGGCTAAAATGATCTAAACAGTGCTCTCATACCCACTTGATATGAATATGGGAAAACTATTTTTGTTGTGCTAGCTCCCTCATTAGTATAAAATAAATGTGTTTAGGATCGTCTAAAGTTAGCCAATTGTGAAGGGGTTTATGTGTCATGTTTTAAGTGTCTTTTATGAGAAATTTATGAGTTAATTAGCTTTTAAAAACTCATGTAAAACAAATAAAATAAAGATAAATAACACACAACAAACACATTTCACAATAGCTGATAATGGAGTTCACCCCTCCTGGGCTACATCTGTATGGATCTGCTTGAACTGGCTACACCCTATTGGGATTAATGGCCAATTGTCTGACTACATGCACCTACATTTCTCCAATGCCTTTTTCAACTTGCTCCATTTACTTGAGAAAACCCAAAAACCTCAAAATAGACTATTCATTCTCTGAAAAAGGTCTCCAGCTGATCTAGACATGACCCCCTCTCCTAGTGGCCCTTGGCTTCTTTAATCTTCAAAGTGACAAAAAAAAGTTCAGAAGTGCTCCAACACCTCTACGTCCTATTTAATCATGCTCAAAGCATCAAAATCATCTAGGAATGACTCTTCTTGAGCCAAAATTGGTCGAAATTAGCAAATATTATGCTTCATTCAATTTTTCCATAGGAATCTACACTAGAACTCAAACATCTCTAGTTTACCTCACCAATTTTTGTAGTGGCATCGAATATGGAGGATTGCCAAAAAAAATTTCCATCTTAAACTCCAGTTTAATTAGATATAAGCGGGTTTAATTTTGGAAATTAGTGCTAAAAGAGCTTTAACAAAACTATGAATTTAACATTTGATTAGCACTTGTTAATATGAATTATGGGTATTAAATCCACATTTAACACTGATCTCCGTGCTTAACTATAAGCACTCCATCATGGTTGTAGTGATGAGGACATCTGGGGAGGGAGCTTGCCCATTCCATTCCCCCACCAGTTGAATCATTTGAATAGAACTAAAACTTGCGAACTATATAGGTTAAGTTTTGTGTCATGGGCTAGTGGTAAATTAGTGCATTATATGGGGGCAGGTCATGGGGTTTAACCCCAACCTCTGCCTAGCCATTAGTAAATAAGTTTTATCCCTGAAACTTTAATCCAAACTTTGCATAAAAATGAATTCAGACTTTGATAATAATTCAAACTTTCAATGTTAATTAGGACTTTGGATATTACATAGTTGCACACCATATAATGTTAGATCTACCACCATATAGTATATGTCTGAATTTTGGATAGAATTGAAATAATTAGACCATTGAATAATGTAATTCCTCCAAACCTTGGACCACCAGAGGGGGAACGTGGTGGCCCCTTGTTGCACCACGTGTCAGCATCTGGCTGTGATCAGGAGATCAAGTCCTTAATGGAAAAATGCTCAAAAACTTAGTTTCTCAAAATTGGTCCAAACCAGAACAACTAGAAATAGCTCTGAAAAAAATCCTGTAGACGTGAACAGCACTGCAAACCAGCGCTGTATGAGAAAGTTATTCAACTTTGAATTTTTCCAATTTTAGTAAAAAAATGGCCAATTTGACCTTACAAAAATAATTTATTAAAAAGAAAATATTCACAGAATATTCTGGGAATATTTCGTGGAATATTCCACAGAATATTTTGCAGAATATTCCAGTGGCAGCCAATCACAGGCTGCTACGTGGCCAGCCTCGAGGCCGCCACGTGGCCCTAAGATCCAACGAAATGGCATTTTAAAATTATTTTGGTCATGACAGGGATCGACCCCAGGTCGAGGCAGTAACATCTGAGTGGCCCAATTGTTGGGCCATGGGCAGTTCTTGTTAAACCATGGGCCCGAACTTCTATTTGAAGTTTAAATTTGTTTCAAGTGGGGCTGAAAAGGGACCAGCCCCTAAGGGCCATCTCCCTCCACATGCAACCAACCTCTCGGAACCAGGAGTTAAAACCATTGGCGTGCAATTCAAATGGATAAGTTTCGGTCATATGGGAGCGCAATTTGTGTTATGCACATTATATTATATGGTAAAACATTAATCCACTCTGCGTTAAACTCCAGTTCAATAACCATTATCTCCGTCGGGCCCATTCATATGACTCGTGGACCCTATTCCATAGCCCTCAACGCTGGCGGAAAATTGGCAGAGTGCCAAAAATTTAGCGCCAAACCTAAATTGTCAGGGTTATCTGGCAGTGCTCCACATTTAGTGGAGCTTTTCAAGGGGACACTGGGAAAACTTCAGTTAACCATAACTTTGGCTAGGGAAGTCCATTGGGGATGAATTTTTTTTTGTTATGGGGGTATTGAAGCATTCTGAAACTGTTGGAATAGGTTGCAGAGCCATCAGGGTACTCTATCAGTCATTTTATCAGCGAATTTTCTCGTGGAGCCACCAGGGCTTGGTGAAAGATCAGTTGTATTGGGCTATGTTCATCCATTTGAGGTGAATGAATAGTCAATTTTTACTGTTTCCAGCATTGTGTTTCTGAATTTGCAGCTATTTTATCCTTTTGAGGCTTTATTCATCGTTTAATACTTATTTTGAGCATTAATAAAAGAGGGAAAAGCCTATTTCGAGGCTTTTGGACCTAGTAGAGGTAGCCCAAGAGAGGGGTGAACTGCTTAAACAAATGCTTACTGTTATGTTGTGCATTTTTGCTGCTATTTTCCAGAGTTTACTACATTAAACAATAATTTTTAATAAGTCCACTTTTCACAATGAGACTTATACAGTGATCAAAACTCATTTGTTTCACTTCAAACCACATTACTTCCATTGCAGAATACTTGAAATTGCTTATTCACACATAAAATTTGGTTAATGAATACTTTGTAAACATAAACAAATACTTTCATTGCCAGATCGATTTAGTGTTTACTTCATATTTCTTTAGGCAGAGCCAGTAAGAGGGCTAGAAGCTTCTGGTTTCATCCTTTCTAGTAAAGGTGAAATAACCAGTAAAAGCCCCTACTGTCTATCTCTGTATAAGAAATATTTTGTTCACACATTTCAGATCAGATTGGTATCAGAGCTCTAGGTTTTGCTTAAGCTTTTGTGAAATTTGTGCAAGAATGTTGTGTTATTCTACAAAATTTGATGCTTACTAGGCTGAAATTGAAAAGAGGGGAAGGTCAATTGGTTAGAGCACAAGATAATCCTCAACCAAGGAGGGCTAGGGTGCCATTATCTCCACCTTCCATTTCATCCTCATTAGCCTTAGAATCAGCCACAAACATGTCTTCCAGAGAAGGAGAAGTACATGAGGAAATGGATCCCAAGGAAGAAGAAAGAGTCTTTAGAAAAGCTTTCTTGGACTTGACTGAGATGGTTAGGATCCTATACCAGGAGAGAAATGATAGGATTGCTGGAGAAGGGTCTAGAAACCGAAAAGAAGAAGGAGATTCTTCAGGAGGAAAGAAAGACAAAGATGAGTCTAAGAAAGGGAATGGAGGAAATGGTGATCCTTCATCTTCATCGTCATCCTCTTCCTCCACATCATCCTCCTCAACTTCTGTTAATCAGTCACACAAAACAAAAACATCTCTTAAAAATCCTTTGTTAAAGCTTGATGTGAAGTTTGAGTTGCCGATGTTTAATGGTGATGTGAATGCAGAAAAATTGGATAACTAGATTAGACAGCTGGAAGTCTATCTAAGGATTCATAATCTGCATGATGATGACACAAAAATCCAATTAGCCTCATTGAGAATGGATGGAGCAGCTTTGGTTTGGTGGGAAGCCAAGACCAGAGAGGAGATTAAAAAGCATGGTAAGATAACTCTAACTTTGAATGAGTTTATTACTTCTATTAAGAAACAGTTCTATCCTCTTGATCATATTCAGAAAGAAATCATGAATTGGAAAAATTTTAGGCAACTTACAGGTCAAAATGTGCAGGATTATACCCAAGAGTTTAGAAGGAGAGCACTTCTACTTGAAGTATACTTACAAAGTCAAGACACCTTGTTAAAATACATAGGAGGTTTGCACAATTACCTTGAAAATATTATTCTAATGTTTAATCTTACTAGATTAGATGAATTCTGTGTCCAGGCTACACATTTAGAAGCTAGAGGAAAGAATATTTTTGATGAGGATAGTAATTTCAAAAACAAAGGAAAGAAAAGAATTGAAAATTCAAGAAAATAAAAAGGAAAGTTCTTTTGCAAGAACTGTTCAAAGACAAGTCATGATGAAGATCATTGTGGGAAGCTTCATCCTGAACTGAAACCAGAAAAATACAAGAACATAAACAAGACCAAAGAAAAGGAGAAAACTCTAGCAACAGTTGAGCAAGACTTAGGGTCAAAATTAGGAGATGAGACAAAAAGCATAGCCATGGTTTTAAAGAACATTAAGGGGAAAGAAGTGGTGCAAGAAACAATTCCCAGTTATATCTCTTTGAATTTTCACAAAGATACTCATGAAAAAAAGAGGAGGATAGAGCTCTTCCATGTGAGGGTAATTTCAAAACATACCAAAATTGACACACTATTTGACAGTTGGTCACAAGCGAATGTTATATCTGAAGACCTGGTCAAGCAGCTTAAGCTTGAAACCGTTCCACATCTGAAGCCTTATCCACTTGGATGGATATGCAAGGATGCCAATTTGCAAGTCTCAAGAAAGTGCATATTGCATTTTGCAAGAACTGCACACTTTATTGACACAATGGAGCTTGATGTGGTGCCGCTTGATATCTCAGGTAATCTTTTGGGAAGTCCTTATTTATTTGACAGGAAGGCCATCTTTCATCACCATGAAAACAAGTATCACTTGTTCAAAGATGGTAAAGAGTACATTGTGAGAGCACACAAGAAGAAGTTGGAATCTTCTTTACTCCATGCAAGTCAATTGAAAAGACTAGTTAATGCAAGTCAAAGTCTAACTTTGTTAATGTTGAAACGACAAGATTTTGAGCATTCACCTTTTTATGATGTTGCTAACGATTTGTCTCAGTTTAATAACATTTTGTCTTTGAAAAAATATGATTTTATGTTGCTTAAATTACCTTTTGGGTCAGCCAATGCGGTGAATGAAGTGTCAAAGCAAAGCAGTGCAAGCAAGGAGGACACACAATTCAGCATGGGACAAATTTGGTTTCAGAATGGTAGAATTCTCCATGGGAACAATTTGCAAGGTGAAAGTCATTTTAAGTCTTCTGGGAAGTTTGATCAATGTAGAAAAATTTTGTTTTCTGCAGATTACAATTGCTGTTCTGCAAATTTTAATCGTTTGCATCATGACTCCGTCAATATTAGCAATGGCCGATCAGTTGATTCCAGAGACAGTTTATCATTTTCTCAAAAGCTCCATTTGATGAAATCAGGTAGATTTCAGTTATTCAAGGGTGGAAGAGTGGAGAATCAATCTCCACATTATCATTTTCACTGGTCAGAGAGATTTTGGGGTCCAAAATCTTCCCATTTTGGAGGTGTGATCAAGAGATCAAGTCCTTAATGGAAAAATGCTCGAAAACTTAGTTTCTCAAAATTGGTCCAAACCAGAACAACTAGAAATAGCTCTGAAAAAAATCCTGTAGACGTGAACAGCACTGCAAACCAGCGCTGTATGAGAAAGTTATTCAACTTTGAATTTTTCCAATTTTAGTAAAAAAATGGCCAATTTGACCTTACAAAAATAATTTATTAAAAAGAAAATATTCACAGAATATTCTGGGAATATTTCGTGGAATATTCCACAGAATATTTTGCAGAATATTCCAGTGGCAGCCAATCACAGGCTGCTACGTGGCCAGCCTCGAGGCCGCCACGTGGCCCTAAGATCCAACGAAATGGCATTTTAAAATTATTTTGGTCATGACAGGGATCGACCCCAGGTCGAGGCAGTAACATCTGAGTGGCCCAATTGTTGGGCCATGGGCAGTTCTTGTTAAACCATGGGCCCGAACTTCTATTTGAAGTTTAAATTTGTTTCAAGTGGGGCTGAAAAGGGACCAGCCCCTAAGGGCCATCTCCCTCCACATGCAACCAACCTCTCGGAACCAGGAGTTAAAACCATTGGCGTGCAATTCAAATGGATAAGTTTCGGTCATATGGGAGCGCAATTTGTGTTATGCACATTATATTATATGGTAAAACATTAATCCACTCTGCGTTAAACTCCAGTTCAATAACCATTATCTCCGTCGGGCCCATTCATATGACTCGTGGACCCTATTCCATAGCCCTCAACGCTGGCGGAAAATTGGCAGAGTGCCAAAAATTTAGCGCCAAACCTAAATTGTCAGGGTTATCTGGCAGTGCTCCACATTTAGTGGAGCTTTTCAAGGGGACACTGGGAAAACTTCAGTTAACCATAACTTTGGCTAGGGAAGTCCATTGGGGATGAATTTTTTTTTGTTATGGGGGTATTGAAGCATTCTGAAACTGTTGGAATAGGTTGCAGAGCCATCAGGGTACTCTATCAGTCATTTTATCAGCGAATTTTCTCGTGGAGCCACCAGGGCTTGGTGAAAGATCAGTTGTATTGGGCTATGTTCATCCATTTGAGGTGAATGAATAGTCAATTTTTACTGTTTCCAGCATTGTGTTTCTGAATTTGCAGCTATTTTATCCTTTTGAGGCTTTATTCATCGTTTAATACTTATTTTGAGCATTAATAAAAGAGGGAAAAGCCTATTTCGAGGCTTTTGGACCTAGTAGAGGTAGCCCAAGAGAGGGGTGAACTGCTTAAACAAATGCTTACTGTTATGTTGTGCATTTTTGCTGCTATTTTCCAGAGTTTACTACATTAAACAATAATTTTTAATAAGTCCACTTTTCACAATGAGACTTATACAGTGATCAAAACTCATTTGTTTCACTTCAAACCACATTACTTCCATTGCAGAATACTTGAACTTGCTTATTCACACATAAAATTTGGTTAATGAATACTTTGCAAACATAAACAAATACTTTCATTGCCAGATCGATTTAGTGTTTACTTCATATTTCTTTAGGCAGAGCCAGTAAGAGGGCCAGAAGCTTCTGGTTTCATCCTTTCTAGTAAAGGTGAAATAACCACTAAAAGCCCCTACTATCTATCTCTGTATAAGAAATATCTTGTTCACACATTTCAGATCAGGTTGGACTCTCCTCAACCTTAAAAAAAATGAAATTTGACATGAGGAGACAACACATAAATAATCTTACCTTCCAAAATATGCAGTGAATCCTATAGTGACACTTGTCGTAGTGTTGTTGGGGGAAATTGTAGAAAACCCAAATTTTTGGCCTTTGACCTTGTTTGACCATTTTTTTTGAAAATTCCCGTGTTTGACGCGGTAATCAATAGGCTCTAAATTCCTCATACAGAGTCCATTTTGGGTGAAACGAGTTGCACCGGATTCTTGGCAACAGGCCTGATCCAGTCATTCTAGTTTGTTGTGATTCTGAGAGCTTTGATTTTTTTTCAAATTTTTACCCCTAATCCCGATTCCGATCAGTCCATCCCATTGAAAAGATTTTGGACCCACAAAATTTGGTTATATGATAAGAGCTGAATACTCTTCTCTTTCCCAAGTTCTATCAAATTGATTCTAACTGGAAAAATCGCCATGAAAACCGCTTGGGTTCACTAACATGCCTTTCCTTGCAAATTGGCTTGGCACTTCAACCAATGTCCACTTTTTTTTGTTGACCCAATACAACACTTGTTGGCTACTTCCTGATTGATAAAACACTTTTTTATACCAAAGCGATCCCTCGGTGCTTGGAAAACTAATTTATTGCCTTCCCGCTAAGAATCTGGCTCCTCCATTGCACAAACATGCATTTGATGCAAGCTTCTCCTTGGAAACCACTTTTCCAAGTTAAGCTCATCTACAACAATGAGTTCCAACAAAAGTAATAACAAGAAAAGAAATGACCATTAATTTTACCTCCACGTTTCCAAATTACACATCTAGAAGAATGCATTCACCACCTCTTTATCTTCTTGGCATCAACACATAAAAGGGTTTACAATGGTTGCAATCTAGGCTAAATTTTTTTTCCATATTATCCACTTCCCATAATCCTCCATTATTGACATGATCTTCATGCCATGATTTGAGAATTAAGGCTAATCATGAGCCTATCACTCAAGAGTAGACCTTCCAAAAATCCTATGACATCTTGTCACAAACACAACCATCAATCTGAAAAACACATCATGGAAGAAACATAACTTGATGACATATCCTTTTTCTCATTCAAAGAAACAAATTTCACATCATGTAAAAATTTCCATGTACTCTTACATCTTGATGTAAAAGCCATCGACCAAACACAAGTCAACAAAACATTCTTCTTCAAACAACTAACTCTCAAGTCAAACAATAGCATGTACAAATTTTCATCTTTGATGCATCTAAGTGAGTCGACACAACTCTAATTTTCAAACACCTTCTTGGCCTAAACAGGAAATATGCATTCAATTGGAAAATAAATGCATCAATCATCAAAAGACATACAAGGCCTTAATTGGACAGTAAATCTAACCCTATCTTACTAAACCACTTCAATTATGCTTCTTTCAGCAGCACGTCATCATGTGAACCATCCCAACCCACATAAATTATGGAATCCTATTTTACATTATTATCGAGATGTCTTTCCACCTTCTTCAAATGTCGCGGATGACTTGCTCGATACAAATTCCAACACTTTTCTACAAGATGACCTTGCTTATGGAAATGAGTGCAAGACATTGGCATCTTATTTTCAACATGGTTTTCATTATCCAATGGACTTTTGGATTTTTTCCTGCTTTGTTTAGAAAGTTTCCTGTGCATGGCTATACTTTACAACATATTGAAACATTATGGTTATTCAAACCACAAGAGGAAGATGCAAACTTTCCCCAAAATTATATGAGAAGTTTCCATGTTTATCATAATAAAAACAACTTGATTAAAGACATATTTATACCTTGAAAATTCACCTTTGTCGCGTTCTTGAGGAGGTGAATTTGATGAGGTAGTGGCTATCTTCAGAATAGAAACAATGGCTTCAATGGTTTTAGAGCTTTCAACATCCCCTTGATTTCCATTCTCATTAGTTGCATGCTTATGAGCATCTTCTTTCAAAATGGGTATAAAAAAATTTCATTCCTCATGAACAAAATATTCATGAGTGTGAGGTAATGAACATGTAATGAAAGCGCTCCTTGGAACACCTTCATGTGCCTTCATGGGTTTGGATCATTTCCCATCATGTTTTTCATAACCAAGACCAAAATACCTAGGCCTTTACTCAACAAAAATTTGATCAACTATGCCTTGTGTATGTTTTCCTAACCATTTACCTTCATAGCCCAATTTGATCAATAATTTGGACCCTATTCATCTAGTGTGTCTTTGAAAAGAACCTAGACATTTATCTTGAGAGAAAATTGAAGATAAACTTGAATTGCATACCTCTTTTTCAAGCACATGCTTGGCTAAGGTTTCCTTAGCATCGTGGAGCTAAGTCTCCATCTCATGCATCCTTTCAAGAAGCTTTTGCTTCTCCTCTTTCATGTAAATCAATTGCTCTTGGAGTATGATTCTCTCCCTCTTATCTTCATACATCTCTTGCACCATATCATTCATGATGTAGAGCCTCTGAAACATCTCTTTATCTAAGACTTTTGCTAAGGAAAATTGCCTAGAAGCAATTCTTGATGAAGATGCCATCACACTTGATGCACAAAAATATTCTTTTTTGTGATTTTAGAGTTGAGTCCTCAATATCGAAATTCTCTTGACACACATAAACTTGCACACAATTAAATTATCCTTGCATAAATGAAAAAACCAATATCTAATTCTTCTACCTAACCTTGGCTAAAATGAGCTAAACTGTGCTCTAATACCAACTTGATAGGAATATGGGAAAACTAGTTTTGCTATGCTAGCTCCCTCATGAGGATAAAATAAATGTGTTTATGATCGTCTCAAGTTAGCCAATTGTGGCGGGGTTTATGCGTCAAGTTTTAAGTGTCTTTTATGAGAAATTTATGAGTTAATTAGCTTTTGAAAACTCATGTACAACAAATAAAATGCAAAGAAATAAGACACAACAAACACATTGCACAACAACTCATAACAGAGTTCACCCCTCCTAGGCTACATCTCCATGGATCTGCTTCAACTGGCTAGGCCTTCTCCGGATTAATGGTCAATTTTATGACTACATGCACCTACATTTCTCCAATTCCTTTTCAACCTGCTCCATGTGCTTCAGAAAACCCAAAAACCTCAAAATAGACTATTCATTCTATGAAAAATGTCTCTAGCTAATCTAGGCACGACCTCCTCTCCTAGTGGCCCTTGGCTTCTTTAATCTTCAAAGTGAAAAAAACACTTTCAGATGTGATCCAACACCTCTGTGGCCTATTCAATCATGGTCAGAGCATCAAAATCATCTAGGAATGACTCTTCTTGAGTCGAAATTGGTCAAAATTAGAAAACATTATGCTTCATTCAAATTTTCCCTATGAATCTCCACTAAAACTGGAACATCTCCAGTTCACCCCGCCAATTTTTGTAGTGGAGCCAAATTTGGAGGACCGCAGAAATTTCTGCCATATTAAACTCTAGTTTAATTAAATATAAGTGGGTTTAATTTTGGAAATTAGTGCTAAAAGAGATTTAACAAAACTACTCATTTAACATTTGATTAGCACTTGTCAATATGAATTATCGGTATTAAACCCACATTTAACACTAGTCTCCATGCTTAACCATAAGTGCTCCATCGTGGTTGTAGTGATGACAAAAAGTGGGGAGGGAGCTGGCCTGTGGGGCTGGCCCCCTCCATTCCCCCATCGGTTGAATTTTTTCAATTGAAGTAAAACTTGTGGACTATACAGGTTAAGTATCATGTCGTGGGCTAGTGTTAAGCCAGTGTGTTGTATGCGGGGAGGTCATCCCTCCGCCCAACCATTGGTAAACAATTTTTCTCCCATAAACTTTAATCCACCCTTTGCATATAAATGAATTCGAACTTTGATAATAATTTGAACTTTAAATTTTAATTCAGACTTTGGATATTACATAGTTTCACACCATATCATGTTAAATCTACCCACGTATAGTATATGTCTGGCCTTTGTATATAATTGAAATAATTGGACCATTGTATAATGGAATTCCTCCAAACCTTGGTCCACCAGAGGGGGCACGTGTCGTCCCCTTATTGCACCACGTGTCAGCCTTTGGTTCGACTGTCCCCAACCTTTAAAAAAAAAATTTTTGACATTAGGAGACAACACATAAAAATATTTCACCTTTTGAAATATCCGACGAATCCTATAGTGACACTTGTCACAGTTGCATTGGGAGAAATGCAGAAAAACCCAAATTTTTTGCCTTTGACCCTGTTTGACTATTTTTTTTTTAAATTCTTCAGTTTGACACGATGATCATCATGCTCCAACTTCCTCACACGGACTCCGTTTTGAGTGAAATTAATTGCATCAAATTGCTAGCGATGGGTCTGATTCAGTCATTCTAGATTGGTGCAATTATAAGCACTTTGAATTTTTGGAAATTTTTTTCCCCTAATCCAGATTCTGATCACACACATTTGTACATTATTCTAACAACCCCCCCTAAATGTAGAAATGGTTTTTTTAGATTTCCCAACTATCTTTCTATATACTTCAAATTAAGGAGTAAGAGGGTTAGCACAAGTTTCTGATTTGGAACCAGAGTGCTTTGTCAGTGATTTTACGATGTTTATGGCAAAGCATATAATGCAAAAATAGTAGAATGAAGCGCACGATAATAAAGGAAAGACAATGAATATGAGATAAATTCCATTTACTTTAAAAAATTTACTTTCATGAAAAAAAACACATGATTAAATACAAATGAGTAGTAGGTCAAATTATCGGGCATAAAGACGGTTACAAAAATGTGGATGAAACCTTAAAAATAAAACAAAGGTCTTAGATATTGATTTATTAATGTAAAAGGTTACATGTAGACCACTTGTATGGGAGGGCTCTAGGTGTTGTTTTCGACACTTGATGTTTGTGCTTCTAAATTATGTTTGTGTAGAGAGGAAGAGGTATCGGAGTTAATGAAGTTATTTCTTCTTCTACCTATGGTAGTGAAGGCTTCACCAACCTTGCATTTCAAGCAGGCTGGGTATCTTCCGGTAGTGTTGTCTCCTTGGTGCTTTGGGAGGAGAATGTTCTACATAGTGCCATGGATCAATGTTTATGCTCAAGGAGGGTCCTCACAGAAACGAAATGTGCTAGGAGAACTTTAACCCCTTCAAGTGTCCACACCAAAATCCTAGGGAATAATGGACGTTGGACCATCAGAGCCACCATGCGTGGAATTCATCGCATCATTTAGTAAATGCAGGACATGCTAGAAAACATTGATGAATGTAGGGTTGAAGCTCAGGAGGGGTAGCACCAGAGAAAATCTTAAATATCTAATGTTTTTAGGGGGAAGGAATAGTGTCGATATTGGGGTTTGTGGAGTATTTCATGCAGAGCCATGGTCGAGGAAAGTAGCTTGACATGATGATCGTAGAGTTGAGACCTTTTTCCCTAACAGGCTTGAAGGACTTCCTCTTATGCATTTGACATGGGAAGGAAGGGATCTGTTAGTCAATTGATGGTGAAAGAAGAGAGCCATTTCAATGTGACTGAGAGAGGATTTCTATAGCTTTATAGTGTATATTGGCTACAAATTATGACACCCTCCAGAGGTAAACCATATGTGTGGTGATTTTTGGTTGGGTGGAAAAGTCCGATGGTTTTTAGAATTGGATCGGTTGGGAAGTCTTTCTACCAAGATGAGTTCAAAAGTCAAAGTTTGGGACGGGTCGGGAAAAATAGTGTTGCGGGAGCAGAGAACTGACCATGACTATGCCAACATACAGAGAGGATGACTGTGGTAGTTTGTGTGCTAAACTAGGTTGGAGAAAAAAAGATAGGTTGTAGGTGGGTAGGTTTATCAGGAATGATTGTAACACCAACTACAACGAGTTTGGAGATCGAAGGTTAGAGAGGGAGAAGTGAGAAGGAGTCGAGGAGGTTTGAATATGTTGAACCATTTCATGGACTCAACTAACGCGTGGGGCTATGCAACAGTGCCACATGGGAAAGTGAAAGAAGTTCACAGAAATATTTTTTTTCATCATATTCAAGATCTCCCAAATTGGAGGCCCTATGGAGGCATCATTTCCCATCACCAAATTCATCTCCCAGAGATGGATGTCATTGTGCATGTGATTATCAGTGTAAGGAAAATTGTAGAAAATAAAAACTTGAAAAATACAAGTTTTTTTTGAGTAACTACATGTTGGGAGCGACAGTTGCATAATGGAAACCCCCACTTAGTGTGGCTAAGTGGGATGGGAACATGACATTTAAATTATTCAATGAGGAGACAATGATGTAAAATTTTCTTTTAATTTACTGTATGTTATATGTGTTTATCCGTTGTTTTGAAAATTGAACAATATGCCTAAATTTCATTTTGTGTTTTATGTATCTGTAGATTGTGTTGAGTCATTTCCTATTGGTTATATGAGACTATGGAAATGGTGGTTTTTTGTGTGTTGCAGTAATAGAGATGTTATATATATATATATATGTATGTATTTATAATATGGAAGGATGATTGTAAGTATTTTAAGTTTATTTAGTATTGAAATTTACTTGATGTGTAAGGTATTTTTGCATAAAAATGTCAACTTGTTGAGCATGTGGGATGGGAAACAAGATTGAAAATCCTAATTAAAATTGAATTGAAATTTGGTGTAGAAATTTTAAGTGAAGGAAAAGAAAGTTTGGTTCGAAAATAGATTGATTTCATGGTTCACATGAGAGAGCGAATGAATTTCACTACAAATGGTATCGACAGAGCAAGGATGTAACATATGCATTTAGAAGATCTACGTACCATGAAAATAAAAGAGCATCAATAATTCATTAACATGATGGAGAGGAAAATGGTAAGTATGGGAATATGAGTAGTATTATGGGAAGAAGAATTTACTGAAATTGTTCCTTTTCGCGGATGTTAAACATGTTGAAATTTGTTTTCAAAGAAACTTTTTCCTATCGTTCTATTTTTTGCGAACATTGTGTTTTTAAACAAAGTGTTCATGCATGCAACAATGATGGTTTCTCTATAGAAAACAAAATAAATATAGTATTGAAACATGGGCACATTCATGGCAATCAGTGTCTTGGAGCATCGAGTTTAATTGGTGGTAACAATATGATTGGTTATGTGACGGGGAATTTTGGTCACTGTTTTGGAAATGTGTGGTTACGAATTTTCCTTCTAGCCGCTGTATAGTGAATATCACGACCCCACGAGATTATGTTCATCCTTGATATCTTGGAAGAGAACATATGTGTTAAGTATTTTTTATTTTAATAAGATTTTTTGCATGTGAATGGAATATATTAATTGTTCTATGTTTTTTCTTCTATCATTGGTTTTTGCAAAACAATATTGGAATGAATATTGGTGGAGAGACACAAGCGGAAGAAACAGAGACTTTTCACATTTGTCAAGTTATATTTTGAGCATCTCAGGTTTCTGTTGATAGTATGCTTGCTAGGATCATTGAAAATTTACTTCATCCAATGTTGAATGTCAGAACAAGCGTATATGGAAGTAAATGTGTAGAAAATATTTCTATTGATAAAGAATCTATGGAGATTCCCTCTTGCCATATAGTATAGGTCGTTCATGTGGATTTATTTTCCTAGGATTTGTGCATTTGTATATGCTTTTGGAAATTTCTAGATTCATATTTTAATCATTTTTTTTACAGAGAAGTATAGGATTGAACAACTTTTGAGAATTAAATTAAGAAACATGGAAACCATTGTCAACTGGTCAAGTTGAGCTCTATTGGAGTGTTTGGCAGGAAAATTCATGTGTTTTGTCTTTTAAACTGACTAAGCTAGCATTTCTTATATGTTTCATTTTGGCCTTATGATTTTTATTTTATGTAACCATAACGAACCCAAATTCAACCAAAATAGAAGAATACATCCCCATTAATTTATGGAAAGAAATGTTCAATCCAATGCTCAAAGCTAGTAGGTTATATCAGATCATCCTCAATCTTGATTATTTTTTCTCATAGAGAGTGGTAATGGTCACCATAATTTTAGCAGAGAGGTGATTGAGGTGTATAAAACGTTTCTTTGCAGGATTGATAAATTTTCTATTGTGGAAATGTGTCAATTATATAATGAGTCTTATCCTGCTGTACATGTTGTGAGATGACAAGAAGGGACCATTTGTAAAATATTTAAGAGTGAGAGAGATGGTCACTTTTTATCTTTCTTTAATAACATGTATGTTGGTGTGAAACATGAGGTCCTAAGATTTTTTACGGAGGTTGAAGAAATGCTAATAGCACAAGTGAATCCAATATTGAAAGTGACACATGCTCGTTGTATCTAGTATAAATATAATGGGAATACAATTATTTTTCCACAAGACATATATTTGAGTGCAAGGAAGCTTCGATGAAGTGTAGAGGAAATTAATTTCCTGATTGTTAGGAGACGCGGTGTTGAGTCAAAGTACTATGAATTCTATGTCTAGACATAATGTGTTCTAGATGCATTGGTATACAAAACTTAGATGGATAAATATTAGAGGTATCTTGAAATCAATATGGATTTTTTGGTTACTCTACTAGAACAAATTACTAATGTCTCTAGCAGGTTCAAGTATCTAGATAACATTTTGGGTGAAATAGAGAAAGTCTATGAGGACATTGAAATGTTTGTGTAATATTCCCAAATGGGGAAGCAACAATACATGAACACAATAATGGAAAAAGCAGTGAATAAATCCACACACCATGATATGAGACAAATGTACAACCATATTATTAAACATATTAGCAAATAACATGCACAAGATCTTGAGGATAAATTCACTCAAGCAATGGAAAACAAGCCTCTACTAAACAAATATGTCAATACATGAGAAATAGCTGGCATACAAATGCCATGAGCTAAGACAGCGCAGTTTTAAGGAATAAATTCTACAAGAATGATAAATCAATATGGATCTTCTATTATATAGCTCAAAGAATGTCAAGAGTGAAGATATAGGCTCCGAAGCACATTTCCAATATAACCCAAAAAGGGTTTCCTGAAAGACACAAAAATGCAGAAATACAAATATGGCCCTAGGGCTGAATAATCTCTATAACTGGATAGATTATAGGAGGTTTCTGATCTCATTTGTAAATGTATGAAGAACTCCTCCTATATATTCTCGAAATGAGAGGTTGATCCCCTCACTGAAAATTTATCTCCCCAAACTAGGGCTCCAAACCCTCTACTCCAATTGCACACTGAAACAACATAGTTTCTTCAAAATACTGTGTTGTAACTGATAGTAGTACCTTATCCTGATTCTGGATGATGAAATAAGGCTCAACGGTCCTCTTTTATGGCATCCCAATTGAAGGAAACTTTCCTCCATTGAAATCAAGCAAGGAAGTGACGCAAATCAACTCTCCACTATTGCACCCTGCAACACAACACAATACTCTGCAGAAACTACGTTGTACAACAAAGATGTAGCTTGGCCTAATGCCAGATAGTGGGCAATGTAGTGAAATACTCTTCCAAGAGGCCTCTCAAGGAAACAGGTGGGATTCTCGACCAGGAACACCCTGTGCTAAACAACACATGCAATCTTAGCTAAACAGTTGAAGAGAGAAAAAATTCTAAATAGACCATATCAAAATAATAATCTAAAAACATAACCCCATATGGCTGTCATCCTCTTACTTATATAAGTGATGATATTACTCACCCTTGGCCCCACTCAATTAGGTCACTACTTCCATGCATTCAATCTCCCTCCAAAACTGTGTTGTCCCACTATGAATGTCACTCGTCCATAACATCACTGTTTATTTGGTCAAGGTTGACCCAGTCTTCATACTCTAGCCTCTTTTCACACCTAAGGGTATTCAATCCAGCATTTAAGATGACCTCCATTCACACGAGGAGTGTCTTTATTTCTACTAAGGAGATTTATGGGTCTCCATGCCCTCTTATTCCTCTATCTAAGAGAAAAAATAAAAATTTACAATTCCAATTAGCTTTGTGCTAATTTAGGAATATTACAGTTTGGGGATGGTGGTTTTCACTTCCATCCATTGTCATTTATTTATCACATTCCTAATGAGCACAGGGAAGTGGAACAAGTAAGGAGATTCATTGAAATTGTATTTTTAAAGGTGATGAAGACATGGAATTGACATATATTGGCACATCTAACGTCAATGAATATAACACTGAGGGTTGCTAGACATGGTCTTCCAAACGTTATTTCCCATTGGTGATGCTAATTGGCTGCATCCACATGTTTTCAATGTTAAAATGCATGAATATGGTTTGAATCTACTTAGGTATTGTGATTAAATATTTAGAGGACATCCTCAATTTTATTATTTCTTATTGAATATGATTATGTGTCATCATAGCCAGGGAAAAAAACACTTATTCATGAAAAATAATATCGATGAGACTGCAACTACAATTGTTACAAGCCAAACGACATGATCAAAAAATTGGGATGTCGAACTTTATTTTTTACATTGAGTGCAGCTGACTATAAGTGGAATAGCTTGCATTGTCTTATGCCTTCAGTGACACATTGTCATCCATGAAATAAACATGTAAAAAAAATTGAGAATGTTATTTAGTGCTTGCATATAGTTTCTATGTACACGCAACAAATATTTAATATATTTTGTGAATTGGTTCTTGAGAAGTATTTTGGAGCTAAATCATTTTGGTATAGGTTCATGATTCCTTGTTTTGATGTAATTTCTATGGGCTTGGAATGATCTTTATGTTGTTTTGGTTGATTTTTATAAGCTAACTACAAGTTTAATATTTTTTGGCAGGTATGAGTGGTAGCATAGGGGATTAATTCAGCTGCTAAGAGCTCCAAATATGAAAACAATAGATTGGACGAACCGTTTAAATGTTGACGAAGAAAATTCCTACTTTAAAAAATATGTAACAACATGGAATCCACACGACATACACTATTGTAATGTGATGGTTTCTCGAAGTGTTAAATATGACCTATAACTTTTAAAAACCTCACATATTTTTTCAGGAAATCCTAATGAGTATTATGAGAATTTGGTCAACATAGTGTAAAGGCACAAAAAATGCAGTTTTGATTCCTGTTTACAGAAAAAAATGGTCTATTCTTTCATGTTGTTATGATGCTCCATGGTAGGTGCGTATTAAATTTGTAATGTAGATATATGAAAAAATGGATGAAGAAATAAGAAGAAACACAGAACTATGATTATTTAAATGTCTAGAATGAGGACCTTCTCACTATGTGGTGAGAAAATGTATCTTTTCAAGCAGTTGTTTCTCGACATGCTGTACTAAAATATATCACAAAATATGCTTTGAAGGTAGAAAGGTTTGAAAGTTATCATGATATGTTTACAATGGTTGCAAGTGTAGGTGGATCTCATGCTCTTCCATTGTTAGCGTATATAAGGTTTCTTATAGAAATTTTTTTGAGTGTAATATTCCCAATTTTCCACAAGACAATTGGAATATTAGAGTTCTTAATTTTCATAAATAATTAAGTGAATAAAAGGATGGAGCGACCCACAAAACCCATAGATGAATAAAATCCACTTTTTATGTGTGTATGTGGATATTTTAGTGTTTGATATGCATTATGGAGTAGTAGAGAAGCTTCCTAAAAAAAGGAAGAGTGGATATCATGGATCATTAATGTAAAATCATGGAGATCAAGAGGAAGTGAAATGAGATCATGGTGCATTAAAAGTAAGATCATAGAGCACTAATGATGAGATAGTGGAGGAAGTTGTGCATCCAATGCACACATGATACAGAGAGTGGGAATTAAATGCAGATATGGTGGAGAACATGGAGAGGCAGTGTTGTCTTCATGGAGGCTAGTGGACACAAGTACAATGCACTTATGAGGTGGGCCAAGGCTATGGAAGGCTCACAAATTATATAAGGAAGATGGAGGCACAATAGAAGGAAGGATTTGTATTATTATTTTTTATCTGTTTAGATATAGATTTTTCATGTGACATTTCTATGCACGCTTATGCTATTTAGCTAATTCTGCAGTGTTGTTTAGCACATAGGTGTTTTCGAGCGGAAATCCCACCCTCACCCACGAGGGACTTCGAGTGCCTACTATGGGAAGGTTATTCTGAGCTATCATTCATCATCAGGCATTGCGCCACATTCAACCACTCTCATATGCACATTCAGTCTTAAGAATAACACATTATTGCTTGAGGGTTTGAGAGGTGGTGGTTTTTTCTAGCATTTCAGCTAGGAAACTGGTGGATGATTCATCCTTTCACATTGTGCTTCAAGATCATCCTTTCAGGAGAAACATATTCATATCTTAAATTGAGGCCATCATTCATACCTTCATCTAGTAGCAGTCCCCTCAAGGATTTCACACTCCAGTCTTGCAGATCTAAAGGAGGAAGGAAGTTTCTAGTATTTCAACTAGAAATTCTATGAGACACTGTCTCCTCACTTTGGACACATCATTTCCATCATTCAGGAGCTTCATTGCAACATCTAGAATCAGACTATGGAGCCTCCCTCTCTGATAGCACATTTTTCCCTAGTTGTTGTGTATTCAGTAGCAACATCTATTGGGGGAGGTTTGAGGAGACAGATCTTGAGATTCTATCTTAAGGATCTAAAAGAGGGATCAACCCTCTACGCATTGAGTTGGTTGTGCCTTATTGTAGCCATCATATCTTCAACTCATGCAGTAGATCTACACACCTAACAGTCATAGTTACAGGGCCTAAGAGGGTGATTTTCTAAGATTCTCAGTTCTGGAAATTCTTTCTAGGTTATCTTGGGTATTCATGATTGAGCCTGGACCTAAAGTTTTAGCATCATATAAACTCCATAAATTCCATATCTACACTTTTATATTTTTTTGGCAGTTGTAGTCCCAACATTTGTAGTAGGGATAACGAGTATCCCTTCTAGCATTCCAGCAGTTACGCAGTCCCTCTTATGGGAGAATTTCAGGGTCATTCTAGGCCACCTCTTTAGCTTGAACGTCTCATACTTTTAGCACTGTTGTACTGGTTTATCCACCTCTTGTTAATAAAATGGCTCAAATATTATTTATACTTGTATGGTGTCTTTATATTATTTTTTTATATTTATGCATATCTTATATTGTGTTTTAGTATTATTGCATTCTCCCCTTTGGGATATTATAGTGGTATCAGAGCATGACCTTTGGCTCAGCTTGTGGGCACTTCATATTTTGAATCAAAATAAGAAGTAGATAGTAGAGATCTACAATAAAGGAAGATTGAATTTTTTCCACTCTTCTCTTTAGATCCATGCAATATCTCTCTAAGGAGGTCAAACAAATGAAGAGATAAAGGAAAAAGGAGGTTCCAAGAAGATTTCAAGAAGAGGAAGGTCCAAGAACTTTCTATCAGCAGAAGAAGCAACTAGAGAAGCAAAGAGCTTCACATCATTATACTAGATCCACTTTCTTTGATAAGAGAGGGAAATGGTATGAATAAGAAGGAGACTTTGGGTATCATTCCCTAAGTGAATATTTGTCCGACTACAAAGCACAACCTAGAGCTCTCAAGGAGAATAAAACTCTCCAACATTTTTTGCAACTCAAAGAGGAGAGGACATCCCGCAGCAGTAATAGAAAAAAGAGGCATAGATTCTTCTTGCCTACATTTTATGGATATTCCACAAGCACATTGAGGGATTGGAGGGAAGAGTTAGATACATTCTTTTTGCAATATCCTTAGAAGAAAGAGAGGATGTGGATATTACAGCACTGCACCTAGAGGGTGAAGCATGAGATTGGTGGTTCATTCATTTTTCACATATGAAAGTGTCTGCTTATGCAGATTTCAGTCAAATATTGAAGAAGAAGTTTGGTAGAAAGAAACCAGAGACATCTCACATAAAGACATATCCCATCATTGAGGAGGTAGTACATGAAGATCCAAAGGAATATATCCTCATTATGACTTGGGAGGAGGAGACTCTACCACCACCATCAGCTGCAAATGTACTTGCATCAGGAGCAGGTTCACTTGCATCTTTGCAAGGTGGTATTAATGTCTTGGCATTGGGATCACCATGCATGATTCATGATATGCAAAAGGATGAGGAGGAAAATACCAGTGTTGGTACAATAGAAGAGCAGCCATCATCAGTACTAGTAGTTGGAGAGACCATTTCACTTATTGGAGGAACTCTTGCAGATGTGAAAGATGTTCCCAAGATTCAGCTTATCCAAGGCTTGCAAATACTTTCCTCTCATATTATTTCGGTACCTCATATTGAGATTTGTGAGATCATGCCATCAGGGAAAGTGGATAGCCAAGGATTAGAGCACCTTGCTAATTTGGAGCAGCAAATTATCACTACACAGAGGACCCTTGATATGATGAAGGAGAAGATGTATTGTTATCCCAGTTTTTCATGGTTGAGCTACACCCAACACTTTTTGTTGAAGTGTGGGGTTGCAGAATATGGGAAGAGCACAGTCTTATTCAGTACAGTGTTGGACTATGAGTTTAGAATTGTATATGGCTAGGCAACAATATATGTATCACCATACAAATCTACAACAATTTCACTGAGCAACAGTGATGAGATAAGGGCCCCATTATTCTTGGAGCATCCCAAATACAACTTCACTCATGAAGAATTAGAGGGAAAGATGGTAGAGGTTAGACATATTATTATGGAGAGAATTCCCCATTATCAAGATTAAGCTTTCTTGATGAGTTCCTCGCAGCTTAAAGAGGAAATTATACCTACAGCATGTATGGAGCCTTATGGGTTCTATTGGGCCACTGATGAGAGGATCTCATGGAGAGACCTCAATGGAGGTGCACTTAAAAATACCATGGAGTGAAAATATTTTTAGATGGATGAGATTGGCATTCCACCTTGGATGGACACCAAGATTTAGCTTGGCATGATTCATCATCCACATTGGGATGAATGGATGCATATGAGGAGTAGGAGGTTGCCAAACTTCTTGTAGATCTATGATACCAAGTAGTAAGAAGCATTATTGCACTAGTTTCTTTTGGGTGTGTATGGATACTACCCAACATCTCACATTTTCATGAACCATGCCATGTATATCACTGATGACATGCAACATCAGGAGGCATGGTTGCGCTGGTTATTGATGAGAGACTTTGGACATCTCACGATATATCTTATGCCCATATATTTGATTTTTTTTGGGATATGTCTCATGTCTTTCAATGTACTTTTGTTTGGGATGTATCTCATGTTCATGTATGTACTTAGGTTTGGAACAAGGCATAACTCTCAGATGATGTGGTAGCATAGATCTTGCTTTTTTTGTTCTAATGTGACATACCACATGTTAACCAGTATGTTGTTGCTCCATGATTTGCATCATGATGATGTAAGATGGAAGCAAGAATACTTTCTTCTTTCGGTACTATTGGAAGAGTATGGTTTGATTTCTCCCCATACATTGCATGACATTGATGGAGGATGGCAACAGGAGGCTTCACTGCGTTGGCTTCTGTTGGGGGATTATGGTCACTGTACTTGGTATAATGATGATGTGATGGGGTAGCAAGAGGCGTTGTTGCAGTGGCTTATCTTGAGATAATATGGCCACTACATTTGGTACAATGATGATGTGTTGTGGCAACAAGAGGCATTGTTGCGGTGGCTTCTTTTGAGAGAGTATTTCTCTCAAATTTATATTGATGCCGATTTGGCATGGCAGCAAGAAGCATTATTGTGGTGGCTACTATTGATAGAGTATGGCTCTCTTACGTGGTTTCATGATGATCTGGCATGGCAACATAAGGCTTTGGGGTGGTGGTTGTTAGTGGGATAATAAGGTTTGACATTGTACATGTTCACCCATATGTCTCTACTTCTTATTTTGCACTATGTTGATGTGATGCTTGGATCCTACAAGGCCAACAAGGCTAATGATGAGAGCATTGAAAGATGTAATCTACTCTAGGAATCATGGGTTGGAGAGATATTTCATGAGTAAGGACTTTCCACTTTGGGAAGAAACCACTTCATTTCATGTATCTCATGTATAGAGGAGATCTTTGGACATCATATGGTTGCCACTTGGATATTCATTGATGAGGAGAGGCATCTAAATTTTCAGTTGGAAACCATTATAGAAATTCTAGAGAGGCAGCTTTGGAGTTGGGAATGCATGACACATTGTGGCATATGGGGAGGCCTTCCATATGAGGATGCCATTTGGAGCAAGGATGTTTTTTGTAGCATCCAATTTTGTGGTTGCTTGAGGACAAGCAACATTTTGGCGGGGAGGACTGTATTATTCCCAATTTTCTGCAAGACAATTGGAATATTAGAGTTCTTAATTTTCATAATTAATTAAGTAAATAAGAGGGTGGAGGGACCCACAAACCCCATAGATGAATAAAATAAATTCTTTATGTGTGTATGTGGATATTTTATAGTTATATATGTATTATGGAGTAGTGGAGCAACTTCTTAAATAAAGGAAGAGTGGATATCATGGATCATTAATGTAAAACAATGGAAATCTTGGAGGAAGTCAAATGCGATCATGGTGCATAAAAATTAAGATCATAGAGAACTAATGATGAGATAGTGGAGGAAGTTGTGCATCCAATGCACACATGATGGAGAGATTGGGAATTAAAATTAGAGACGGTGGAGAACATGGAGAGACAACACAGTCTTCATGGAGGCTAGTGGCCACATGTACAACGCAGTTATGAGATGGGCTAGGGCTATGGAAGGCTAAAACATTATATAAGGAAGATGGAGCCATAATAGAAGGTAGGATTTGTATTATTATTTTTTATCTGTTTAGATCTATATTTGTCACGTGACATTTCTATGCATGCTTATGATGGATGTTTAGCTAAGTCCGTAGTAATGTTTTGCACACAGGTTTTTTCAAGTAGAAATACCACCCTTACCCATGGGGGACTTCGAATGCATACTTTTGGAAGGTTATTTTAAGCTTTCATACATCATCACACATTGGTGACACATTCAACCACTCTCATATTCGCATTCAGTCTCAGGAATAACGCATTCTCGGTTGAGGGTTTGAGAGGTGGTGGTTGTTTCTATAATTTCATATTGGAAACCGATGGAGGACTCATCCTTTCACCTTGTGCGTGAATATCATCCTTTCAGGAGCATATTCATATCCAAAATTGAGGCCATCATTAATACCTCCATGTAGCAAAAGTCCCCTCAAGGGTTGCACAGTCTAGTCTTGCAGATTTGAAGGAGGAAGGAAGTTTCCAGTATTTTAGGTGGAAATACTCTGAGGGACCATATCCTCACTTTGGGTGCATCATTTCCATCATTTAGTAGCTCCATTTCAGCATCGAGCATCATGTTATAGAGCCTTCCTCTCAAAAAACACAGTTTTCCCTGGCTGTTATATATTCAACAACAACATCTATTGGAGGAGAAGGGTCTTGAGCTTCTACCTTAAATATTTGAAGGAGGGATCAAACCTCTTTGCATTTATTTGCTTATGCCTTATTGCAGCCATCATATCTTCAGCTCGTGTAGTAGATATGCATACCCAACGGTCATAGTTGTAGGGCCTAAGAGGGTGAATTTCCAATATTTTCAGATCTGGAAATATTTTCTGGGTTATCTTGGATATTCATCATTCAGCCTCGATATAAATTTTCAACACCATCTGAGCTCTAGAACTACCATATATACACTTTTATATTTTTTCGGCAATTGTGGTCCCAAAATTTGCAACAGGGACAGTGCAGTATTCCTTCGAGCAGTACAAAAGTTACGCAGTCTCTCTTGTGGCAGAATTTCAGGGTCATTCTAGGCCATCTCCTTGGCTTTAGTGTCTCATATTTTGAGCACTGTTGTACTGGTTTATCCACCTCCTATTAATAAAATGGCTCAACTATTCTGTATAGTTGTATGGTGTCTTTAGTTTTTTCTTTTACATTGCTATATTTATTATATTTTATTTTAGTATTATTTCATTCTCTCCTTTGGGATATTACACTGGTATCAGAGCATGATCTTTGGCTCATCTTGTGGACACTTCATATTTTGAATCAAAAGAAGAAGCAGATAGTAGAGATCTACAATGAAGGAGGACTGCAGTTTTGACACTCTTCTCTTTAGATCCATACAAGATCTCTCGAAGGAGGTCAAACAAATGAATAGAGAAAGGAAAAAGGAGGTTCCAACAATATTTCAAGAAGAGTAAGGTCCAAGCACTTCCTATCAGCAGAACAAGCAACCAAAGAAGAAAAGAGCTTCACATCATTCTACTAGATCCACTTTATTTGATAAGAGAGGGGAATGATCTAAATATGAAGGAGACTTGTGCAATGAGACCCTAAGTAAATATATGTCTGAGTACAAATCATAGCCTAGAGCTCTCAAGGAGAATCTAACTCTCTAAAAAATTTTGCAACTCAAAGAGGAGAGGACATCCCACATCAGCAATAGAAGAAAGAGGCATAGATTCTTCTCGTCTACATTTGATGGATCTTCCATAAGCACATTGAGGGCTTGGAGGGAAGATTTAGCTACATTCTTTATGCAATATCCTGTAGCAGAAAGAGGGGCTATGGAGATTGGAACGCCACACCTAGAGGGTGAAGCGAGAGATTAGTGGTTTAGTCATTTGTCACATCTGAAAGTGCATGAATGTAGATTTCATTCAAACACTGAAGAAGAATTTTACTAGAAAGAAACGAAAGACAACTCACATAGAGGCATCTCTCATCATTGAGGAGGTAGTACATGAAAATAGAAATGAATATTTCCTCATTATCACTCAGGATGAGGAGCCTCTACCACCACCATCAGTCGAGTAGTTACGCAGTCCCTCTTGCGGGAGCATTTCAAAGTCATTCTAGGCCATCTCTTTGTCTTTAGTGTCTCATATTTTGAGCATTTTTGTAAGGGTTATCCACCTCCTGTTAATAAAATGGCTCAGTATATTTGTATGGTGTCTTTAGATTATTTGTTTACATTGATGCAGTTCTTATATTGTGTTTTAGTATTACTGCATTCTCCCCTTTGGGATATTACATTTAGTGAGACATTTGTGCACAAGAAACATACCATATGTTCCTAAATTTGTCTCTTATTGTGTGCAGTAAAACCTTTGTTGCGTTGACTATTGCAATGAAAATTTTTCAATGACTCTTGGCACAATTTGTAGAAATTTCATGTGAGAACAATTTTGTCCTTCTATATCAAAATTGACCCCATTATTTGGAGAACTTTTGTTTGATAGAAATTGCAAGATCATGGAGATATGATGGAAAGTGGAGGAATGAGCCGGGAAGATTGTGTAATGTGCATATTATTGTTCCTGTGTAGGAATTCTTATATGATATTTCGAACGAGGGTTCAAAAGAGTTTGAAAATTTTCATTGGTGCTAGTTACTTACATTGAAGTTGTTTCGTGGCATTGCTTCAAATATAGGAAATTCAAGCAAAATTGTCATTGAGAATTGGAGGATTCTAAGATATTGTGAATGGAATTTTGATCGAGGCCCTTTTCCAAATGAGAGTAATGAAGAGGATTTTCAGCCCCTTGTTTATGAAGATAATTTTGACAGAGATTCTGAAGAGTGGTAGGTTCTTTCCCATATTATTCCTCCAAACATTGTAATTATTTCTAACCTTCACAAAATTAGTAGAAGGGATTATGATATTGGTTATAATTGGCAGAAAAAAAAATTACTAAATGAAACTATGGAAGAGGCTATAAATTTTATAAAATATGCTCAATCATTCGGTGTTGCTAATGGAAAATAAATTAGGGAGAAAATAGTGGCACCTTTATCTTTATCTGAGAAACAATGATCTGCTTTTATGATCATTTTCTGCCACTTTGTGTATTTTGAAATGAATGATGCATTGAAAATGAATATTCAAGGAATAACTAGAACTAAGAAGTCTTCCCTTATTCGGTATATTTTTCATGCTATTTCTTCTTCTGAAACATGTGTTAGAATTCCATTGTTGTTTCTTTCTCCTATTGGCATTGCTTCTTTCAATATACATGGACAAACAAGACACTCAGATTTAAAAATTACTGTAAAACATATGAAAGTACTGAGTGGGAAAGCCCTAGCAATGTTTTAAGAATAAATTATGCACATTCGTTACTTTTTGATTAATGACATGAGATTTATATGTTCAAGGTTGTTTATATAGATAGATGCACATTTACAAGAAGCCTTTCCTAAAACCAAGGACTCTCCTTTTTGTGACAAGTCGATGATTCTTGTGGGTGAGCTAAGGCAACTTCCTCCTATCAAGGGTAAACCTTCGCATGTAGGGAGAACAAAAGGGAAATTGTTGTGGGAAAGCTTCAATATTATTGTCACTTTGGATAAAATTGTTAAACACACACATGGTGAAACACACACAAAGAGAAAGATGAGCATTAGTTTCATATTACCATTTATATGATGTACATTTATAATAAAATGAGGTGACCCTTGGGTTTCACATTCCAAGGTCACTTGGACTCCTTTTTTGATGGTTCAGCTTCCACACCTACCCATAGAGGATTAGGTGTCCAATATTCCACCCCTTAATCCGAAGGGGTATGTGTGAGTATAAAAAGAGAGTTGTAATACAAATATGGAAAGTATGCATGGTAGCACTTAGGCTAAATCAACTCTCTGAAATGTTTGCATAAAGAGGTGGTTTAAGGATAACCACCAACACTGGAACACAGCGCTTATTGTGGTTCCCAGAACTCTTCCAAATCTAGCAAGAAGCTGAGGGCTTATGCTAGAGGAAGTGTCCCTCATATTTGAAGAGGGAGACCTTCAACCTAAAAGAATGGAATTCTACAACCTGTGATGGTTTAAGGATGACCACCAACACTAGAATTCTTGATGCATTTCCCGAAACTCTACCAAAGCTGGCAAGAAGCTGAAGTATTCTTCTAGAGGAAGTGCTCTGAATTATTTGAAGAGGAAGAATATGAACCTCGCATAGATGGTTTAAGGTTGACCACCAACCAAAGGAATGCTCATGGGCATCTGTGTCTCTGGCTACAACTCTGAATTTGGAATGACGAATTGTGGCTCAGGCTCGCTTGAACTGTTATGTCTCTGGCTACAACTCTTAATCTGGAATGACGAATTGTGGCTCAGGCTAGCTTGAGCTGCTGTGTCTCTGGCTACAACTCTGAATTTGGAATGATAAATTGTGGCTCAGGCTCGCTTGATGTGGCGTCGAAGCTTTTAGATGACCACCATTTTCCCCCTTGTCAGGTACAAGGTGAGATGATGGTGAAAACTGAACTACAAGATTGTTTAATATTCTAGAGCAAGTTTTGGCATGTGACTTAAACATCTTCTTGGTTGTTGATGCCCATTGCCAAGAAGCGATCCATCCAAGATGAATCCTTTTTCTTACAGGAGGCTTGTTTCTAAAGAATATGTGTGAAGATTGGGTGACAATGTCGACCACAGTGTTTGCATGGGTGAAGATCAAAATAGGGATCTTTCATATGGTGAACTCAATCACAGTGTTGGCATTTTTCAATTTGTTGTTGTTGCTGTTATGGAAGAGTAGCATGATCTGGAACAGTTGAATGTGAACTGTCATGAAGAAATTTGGGACTCTGAAATTTGATGGGCTTGTAGTAGTCCGGAATATGAAAGGAAAACTCCTTTTCATATCCAAGACCTGTTTTGTGCTTGTTATGGACAAGCTCTTCCCCTGGTCTGATGATGGGCTTGGGAGGTGTAGGCTGGATGTTTGCTTAGATGTGAAAATATGCTCTTACTCTGGGCATTGAATGTGAGTTGACTGCACTTTATATTCTTTCTTCTTATCGGAGTCCCTCTTAATTTTTCTGAACAGAAACATGTTCAGAATGATTACTCCGCTACTTTAGTTCTTCTTGTTGGAATTGAGATTCAAGCTGCAAAAACTAAATCTTGTCTTGTGCATCATGTAAACAAGTTTGAATATCATAAATGGTATCCTTATTGATTCTAACTATACTTTCAGTGGTAGACGCCATTAGAGTTCTCAAAAACTCTAATAAATTATCAATTTTAGGCATTTAGAAACTATTTATGCAATAGTCAATATATTACACCAAGGAACTTAATATCAATCACCAAGACATATTAAAGACTTATATGCCATTCACCATTTCTTCAACATTACTTTTAATGTTGCAAATATTGATAAATATTATTGTATTCACCACCTCACATTCCAAGAAAACCTCGAAATACCATCAAAGACCTTCATTGTTGCATGTGTTTCAAAGTAGTCGAGTCTGCAAGTTTTGTCCTCTAATTATTCGTGCAAGTTGCTACAATCTGAAAATTTTATTCTTTAGTTATTCATGATGGACCTGTAATCTTTATTTGCACAAATATAACTCTAAAAAATTATAGAATCTCATCCCTCATCTGAATCAAAATGGGTGATTCTTAACTCCACACTGACATTTAATTTGCTATACACTTTTTCAAGGAGAAACTTTGATGATAATCTGATATTTTTTATTTTTTTTGGCATACCATTCGGTCTATAAACTAGTAATTCACAAAGAAGTATAAGAAGTATGGAAACTCAGTCTTCTTCACATGCATGCTTAAATGAAGAAAATTTTCCTTTGGTTTAAATTCAAGACAACCCCTGTGGATTCATCGTACTTCTTTCTCTAATTTTGATTTTCAGTATTGTGCAATGAAGGCTCCATTTCATTGATAAAATGCCTCCTCCTCTCACCTGTCACTGTTCCTCCTCCATTGGTAGTAAAGGTGTTAGTTAGCTATCCAATCACCCTCTATCAATATATCAGTGAGCACCGCTGGAGTGAATGAGACTATGTGTTTTGTGGGAGTAGAAGTAGGGGAAGGGAGGGCAGGATGGATGGGGAGGGAGAGGGGGAGGGGAGAGTGGGGGTGCTGAGGGGAGGAGGAAGAGTGGGTGGTTGCTACTGGAGGGTGGAGGATGGAGCTCGTAGGTGCTGCAGAGGGAGGGAAGGAGTGGAGGTGAGGGGACGGGGTGCTTGAAGCAGCATGAGGGAGCAGGAGATGGGGTAGCCGAAGGGAAGCGCGGTTGGAGGGAGGGAGAGGAGCACTTTCTAGTGGTCAGTGTTGGCAATATGATGCTGAGTGTTGTCCTTGATGGCAACCCACTTGATGAAGATGATGGCAACCTACTTGATGAAGTTGTGCTTGATAGAATATGTCCTTATGAACTTGTCAATTGATGTACCTATAGTGAGTACAGAAGGTAATAAAGAAAGGAATTCAGTATGTGCTAGATCTATGATGAAAAGAGTATGTCTCAAGGCATACGCGGTTTTGTCTAGGAGAAGTCGCGTATGCACGCGGGAAATAAAGTGCCAAGTCGCGTATGGGAAAAAGCGCTCATAAAGTGCAAAACCAGGGGTAACCACCATGGTATTGACCCATTGTATTGAGTAATGATTCGTCTATGTGACCCCGCCCATGAATACCATCGAAAGTAATGTGGTTTTGGCTCATGGTATTGATAAAGGGTAAACCTATATAAGGAGAAGAAATTCATTGTGCAAAGGGGTGCATGGGTATGGGCTTTAATGAATACTTCACTCTGAAGTATATCTGCATGGTGGAACTTTGCTCTTAATTGATAGATCTGATTCTATAATGTATCTATGAACATAATGAAGGTCCAAGATCTCTAAATCTTGAAATGGTGAAACTCTTGGATGATCTAAAAAGAAGTGATGAAGACCTGGCGCAAATCTGTTGAAGAAGTTGAAGAAATCTGGGTAAGTTCATAGATCTGGTCTGTTCTACAAAGTTTATCTTTTATAGATCAATACGCAGGTTCGCTTCACTGAATGCGCATGTATACGCTGATCTATTTCAACAAAGGCGCGTATGACCTATTAGGGTTTTTCTAAAAGGTTGCACGAATGTATACGCGGGTTGTCTTCATTGAAAGCGCGTATATACGCAGATCCATCTAAAGAAAAGCGCGTATGATATCCGAACTGATGGCTGCTCATGGTTGAATGTGTTTCTACATACTTATTCTGAAGTTTGGGTTATCTCTAATATACTGATTATAGTGGTTTCATTGTTCGGTTTGGAAGCATTGGGCAAAGTATGTTTGTTGATAAGTGAAGGGTTGTGTTGTTGGAGCTGTTTGATCCAGTTTGAAAATTGATGAAACGTGGTCTGTAGTGGATCTGAGGGTTGAAGCCTTCAGTCTAATAATAGAAGCTTTCTGTCAGCATAGGCTGGTGCTAATATTAGGGGGTAGTAGCTCCCTTCCAGGTGAGACTGGTAAACGAGAGCAGGGGGTTGAAGCTCCCTTCCAAGTGAGGATGGTAAACGAGAGAAGGTTGTAGCCTTCTGCAGGTGGGTGCCTGCGTGCTGGTATGAGTCTGCACCAGTACATGATTGTAAGAAGTCTTTCTCTATAATAAAATATTGTAGGCTGAGACAATGGCAGCGGTGGTTTTCTCCCGACTTGGGTTTCCACCTAAAAATCATGGTGTTCATGTGTGATATTTCATTCTGTTATTACTACACATGTCTTCTGCTATATAAACATCTAAGGATCTAAGTGAAGAATTGATTTTTTATTAATATCTCTCTGCATACGCGAGTTCAGTAAAGGGTATCCACGTATATACGCGAGTTTGGTTCAGTAAAGTAGCGTATGGGTATTAAAGAATGAAAAAGTAAAAATATCTGAGTAAAATCCTAAATACTGATTCACCCCCACCCCCCCCCCCCCCCCTCAGTATTTTTCCAACAATTGGTATCAGAGGGGGTCCTTCTGAAAAGGCTTAACCGCTAGAAGGAAGATCAAGCAGGATGAGAAATCACGAGGGAACAACATCTATCAAACCTCCGCTCTTCAACGGAAGTAATTTAATCTTCTGGAAAATAAGGATGAGATCCTATCTTTAGTCTATGGGAGCAGATATATGGGCCATTGTTGAACAAGGATATCAATATCCAGCTGCTACACCAACAGATCCAATTGAAAGAAAGAATTATGAATCAAATGCAAAAGCGGTCAATGCTATAACTAGAAGTCTAACTGAAGCAGAATTTGTCAAAGTCATGCAGCTAAATACAACAAAGGAGATATGGGACAAAATCATCCTAAGCTATGAAGGTGATGCAAAGGTAAAAGTGCAAAACTTCAATCTCTCAGAATTGAGTATGAAAATTTAAAAATGCATAGTGATGAGAATATTGCTGGTTTCTTTTTACGTGTTGATGATGTTGTAAACCGTATGAGAAATCTAGGAGAAACAATAACCGAATCCACTTTGGTTGAGAAAATTTTGAGATCACTAACGGCCAAGTTTGAGTCAAAAGTTTCTGCTCTTGAAGAAAAACAGGACCTTCAAAATCTTACTATGGTGCAACTTCATGGCATATTGACTGCATATGAAATGAGGAGAGGAGGACCATCTGAAGTCAAAGAAGCTATTTTTAAAGCTTCTACAAAAGGGAAAGAAGTTCAAAAACCGGAAGGGTCAGGATATATCTCAGAAGAAGATGAGGTAAACTTTGTGAGAAGACTCCAACTAGGAACCGAAAGATTCAAAGGTAAGCTTCCTTTCAAATGTTTTAATTGTGGAAGAGTTGGTCATTATGCTGCAAAATTTCCTTATAAAGAAACATCTGCTAAAGATAAAGAAGTAGCAAGAAGAAATAAGAACCGGTCTAGCACTAAGAAAAGCTACTATACAAATGAAGACAGTGATGGGTTATCTGACAGTGAGGAAGAATGTGAACAAGATCTTAGACTTCTCATGGAAGTTGAAAATAATTCTAGAGACGATAAGGATGCTTTTATTGATGCTCTAGATGACAATGATTTTCTTGATCAAAAAAATCAACTCAAAATATGCTTGGAAGAAAGTAAAATAATCATAGAGACTCTAAAAAGGCAGAATGAAGAAGAAAAGAAACATAATGAAAAATTAGAATGTGAAGTAGTAAGTCTAATAAAATAACTTGAGAAAGTAAAGACTTTGAATCTTAGATTTGCTAAAGGATCTGAAACCTTAGATGAGATTATCAAGGTTCAACGATCTCCTTTGATTAAGACAGGTCTTGGATATACTAGAGAATCCTCTCAGGCTTCAGCACCAAATTATCTAAAAGTAGCTACAACTGGTTTACTACATTCAACCACTCAACAAGGGAATAAAGAATCTTTACAGGTAAAGCATGATCATCACAATACAAGGAACACTAACAGGGATATCTCTCAAAGAAGCAACAATCAACAGGTAAATTCAACTAGAAGATTTCATGATCGCAGAAATTTCTACTTCAATGGACAATGTTTCTCATGTCACAATTTTGGTCATAAAGCTGTTCAATGTGTTGCATATAAAACCATCATGATAAGAGAAGCAAGAAAGAAAAGGATGGATATTGAACCAAAAAAGAACACCTATAACAACTTTTCTCCTCTTCAAAATGAAGCTGAATGTGCTTATTGCAATAACTTTGGCCATGAAGAATCTGAATGCAGGAGCAAAGTCCAGCCAAAACAACATTTTCCTTCAAGTTCCAAAGTATGGAAAAAGAAGGAATTACAGGTTGAAAATTGTGGGATAGCGTTTTTTGCAGAAGGTGAATAAAATCAATGGTACATTGATAGTGGGTGCTCAAGACACATGACAGGTGACAAAAGAAAACTTCTTTCATATAATTCTCTAGAAAAGGAAAAGAAAGTTACATTTGGAAATGATAATCCTGCTATAATTAAAGGAAAAGGGTCCGTGTTTCTAAAAGAAAAGGTGAAGGCTAATGATGTCATGTATGTGGATGGATTAAGGCATAACCTATTAAGTGTAAGTCAAATGTGTGATCAAGGTACAGAAGT